>JAODUE010043107.1:2415-13001 GCA_027564755.1 Amblyopsis hoosieri | reverse complement strand
TGATAACATTACTATAATACATAACCCATGATAACACTACTATAATACCGAACCCATGATAACACTACTATAATACCGAACCCATGATAACACTACTATAATACCGAACCCATGATAACACTACTATAATACCTAACCCATGATAACACTACTATAATACATAACCCATGATAACATTACTATAATACCGAACCCATGATAACACTACTATAATACCTAACCCATGATAACACTACTATAATACATAACCCATGATAACACATATGGTCTGAGAGTCAGAAATAATACCTAAAACATTAAAATGACAATTATCTTTTGATGTGTCCTGCTGATGTAACACATCTACCCCCCACCCCCACACACTCCCACCCCAGCAACAATAACCCTGGAAACGCACCGCCATCCGATGTAGAGTGTCTCCTGTCAGACCAGGAGCCAAGCAGCATCGCCGGGGGGATGGAGACGAGGGAGAGCACGGAGGTGTAGAGGAGGAGCACCAGGGAGGCCTTTCCCTGCACCTCTCCCTGCTCCCTGGGGTGCTCCTCCGGGCGGGAGCAGGGAGGGCTGGCCGGGCCGTAAAGCTGACCGCACGTCTGAGGAGACATTATGACTATCACTACTCTCCACAGAAGAAGTCCAGACACTCAAACTATCCAACCGGGCTACTACCTGACCTTTTGACCCTATCCCCTCACCTGTTCTTCAAGCCATCTCACAGGTTATCCTACCATTCCTCACCTCACTGATCAACTCCTCTGTCCTCAGGCTTGGTCCCACCTGCCTTTAAAACAGCTAGAGTCAGACCACTGCTCAAGAAACCTGCCCTTGATGCATCCACTCTCCAGAACTACAGACCAGTTTGCCTCCTCTCCTTCCTGTCAAAAACCCTTAAGCGCGCAGTCTCCAACTAACTCTCTCTCTGCCTCACCAACACCTCTTGGACCCCCACTAGTCTGGCTTCAAAGCTGCTCACTCCACTGAAACTGCTCTTCTCACTGTGACTGAAGCCCTTCACACTGCTAGAGCATCCTCGCTCTCCTCAGTCCTCATCCTTCTAGACCTCTCTGCTGCATTTGACATGTCAAACCACCAGATCCTTCTTTCAACACTTGTTGAGCTGAGCTGCCCTGCTCTCTCATGGTTTGAGTCCTATCTGACAGATCGCTCCTACCAAGTCTTCTGGGATGGATGCCTGTCCATGCCCTGCCCACTCAACACAGGGGTCCCACAAGGATTTGTACTGGGACCCCTACTCTTCTCATTGTATACTAGAGCTCTCAGCACTGTAATTTCATCTCATGGATTTTCCTATTACTGCTATGCTGCTGACACCCAACTTTACCTCTCCTTTCCTCCATCTGACACACAGATCTAAACTCGCATTTCTGAATGTCTACACATCACCTCAAACTCAACTTTGACAAAACCGAGCTACTCCACCTCCCGGCGAAAGACAGTCCTCGAGGGGACCTGTCTAACACCCTTGAGAACATCACAGTGTCCTCCTCTCCTACTGTAAAGAGTCTTGCACAGAAAACATTTCTGCAACAGCTCGTGGCTGAAGATTCTCACTCTACAATATCAGAAGAATAAGGCCGTTCCTCGCAAGGGAAGCAACACAACTCCTGGTCAAGGCTCTAGTGATATCACGCCTGGACTACTGCAACTCTCTGTTAACCGGATAACCAGCATGCCCTACCACACTCAGTGTGTTCAACACTGCAGCCCACCTGGTTTTCAACTAACCCAAGTTCTCCCATATAACCCTTTTCCACCGAGAACTTCACTGGCTCCCCATTGCAGCCCACATCCCGATTCAACACACTGATGCTGGCCTACAAGGCAGTAAAAAAACTGCCCCTAGCTACCTTTAAGCAATGGTCCGGTTCCATGCCTCAACAAGGGCACTTGGTTCTACCACCTCGGCTGGCCGGCTGGCGCTGCTATCACTACGAGGTCTTAAGGCTTGCTCATCATCAAGTCTCACATGTTTTCTGTCCTAGCACCACAATGGTGAAACGATCTTCCAGTAACAGTCAGAACTGAAAAAACATTAACCATCTTCTGCAAGAGACTTTAGACTTACACCTCTTCAAAATCCACCTTGATACCCTGACCAGTGACCGGCCCACCTCCTAGCACTCAATCCTATCTCAAGTCTCTTTGTCAAACGTTTATTTTTATTTTTCATCACTCTACCCATTTGTGTGTATATATAGATATTATATATATATATATATAGATATCATGTTCTGCTCTTATGTACTAAGCATTTTTACAGTGTTACACAACAAACACAACCACAATAGTTAGCATAGCGTTACATAACACCATGGTTTGCAAAGTGTTATATAACACCATTGTTAGCAATGTTATATGACACCATGGTTAGCATAGAGTTACATAACACCATGGTTAGCACAGTGTTACCTAACACCATGGTTAGCACAGTGTTACATAACACCATGGTTAGCATAGCATGTAAAGTTTAATCTGTACGCCTCCCCTTCCCCTCCCTCAGAGGTTCCCGGCCCCCAGGGTGACAACAGTACGTTACCTTGGTGACGACCAGCTGCTGGCAGGCTGGCGTGACGAGGAACAGGGCTGTCATGTACAGCAGAATCACCGGCTCTACAGTGAGCACTCTGCGCAGGATTGTCCCCATGCCAACTGTCCAGGTGAGCCGTGAGGCAGCACTGTAAGCCTATCTGTCCGTAACTTCGGTAACCTGGGCTGATATGCTCTGCAATGTCCTGGTTAAGGTTCCCTACACACACACACAGAGTCACATGAATGAACCACAAGAGGTCACGTTGAGGGAACTGCACAGTCAGCAGGTGGGGCTGCTATGGCAACAGGTTGTAAAGTCACAATAACCAATAAGGAAGCTTGTGGTGCCCTTAGACACTCATGAGAGCCCTATACTGCAGGTTTGAGTCATCACCATGGTCAGCCACCGTTCAGACCATAAAGAAAAGAGTTATCATGAGTCAACATTACATTATAGTCTTGTGATGAGACACTGACAGCATATTATGTTTTATTAAGCCTTGCTGAGATTCACATGGTAAATGGACTGCATTTTATATAGCGCTTTTATCCAAAGCACTTTACAGTATTTTGCCTTACGTTCACCCATTCACACACACACACGGGTATTTCTGCCATGCAAGGTGCGACCAACCTCTGGGAGCAGTTGAGGGGTAGGGGGTTAGGTATCTTGCTCAAAGATGTTAACAGGTAGGTAAAACACCGGGATTCAAACCCACAACCTTTTGGCTGGGAGCCCAACACCCAGACCACTAGACCATCCTGTCCTCTTTTTCAAAAGAGACCTGGCCAATAAGCAGCATAAAACATACCAAGGTTTCAAACATATTGATCTTATTTACCATAGAGCAGGTATATATTACCTACCCATTCTACATGTGTACCTTAGGCATATCTGTTATGTGTTTCCAATACTCCAGTGTCCCTTCAATGTTATGTTCATACCTGTTGCAATGCAATCTCCAAGCTTTCTCTATGAACCTTAAACATGGGGAAGCTCTTGTTTGTTCAGACTATCTAACATAAAGGATGTTCCTGCATCACCCTCTTAACTTTGCCTGCTGTTCCATCTGTTTCTCTCTGAATCTAATATGATCATATATTCAATGCCCCAGCAAGGCTATTTAAAACTACAGTAATAGAAGCCATCATACACTCCTGCTGCCTGTTAGCCCATTTCACCTCATCTCTTTCAAACTATAGTTGTATATATTTAATGGCCATTCAGAGTATTCTAAAGTGAATGTTACTTCTTTTATATGCCCAGCTCTATATCCACAACTCTCTCTTTGGCTCTTCTCTGGCTCTTCTACAGGTACAGTATTAAGACCCACAGTGAGAATAGTTACAGTGTTAATTAAGACCTACAGTTAGAATAGTTACAGTGTTAATAAAGACCTACAGTGAGTACAGTTATAGTGTATAGACCCACAGTGAGAATAGTTACAGTGTTAATTAAGACCCACAGTGAGAATAGTTACAGTGTTAATAAAGACCCACAGTGAGAATAGTTACAGTGTTAATAAAGGCCTACAGTGATACAGTTATAGTGTATAGACCCACAGTGAGAATAGTTACAGTGTTAATTAAGACTTACAGTGAGTACAGTTACAGTGTTAAGGCTCACAGTGATACAGTTGCAGTATTAAGACCTACAGTGATACAGTTACAGTGTATAGACCCACAGTGATACAGTTACAGTATTAAGACCCACAGTGATACAGTTACAGTGTTAGACCCACAGTGATACAGTTACAGTATTAGACCTACAGTGAATACAGTTATCTCATTTTGACTGGTTACATAAAATCTAAATAAAATGTAAAATATGATGTATATTTACCATCACTACAGAATAGACAAGAGCTAATAAGTGCACTACATATTTTCCAGTTATGTTCTAATGGTGTATTGTTCTGAATTGAATCACTGACATTTTCATTAGGACTTTACATCACACGTGATAGATAGATAGATAGATAGATAGATAGATAGATCTAGCTCAATGTTAACGTTATGGATGAAGAGTTATGGGAGGACACAGCCAGAGGAAGGATGACAAAGGAAGAGCAAGAGAACACGACACGAGGAAGAAAGACGAGAGCAATGGAAGCTAGACAGGCAAGCTGCTCCAAATATTCTTAGGGTTTTCATGTTTACAAGGAGAGATGGAATGATGCATAAACGAATGTGATAAGTAAAAAATGATATCAACATTAATAGGAGGCTCTGCACATAACACCATTGCAAAAAAAATGTATGCACAAATCGAAACGAATCAAAATACTTTTATTCACATTATCATATGGAGTGCCAACTTTATGGAGGTTAAGTAGTCACCTCACTGGTTGAGACATCAGAATGCCTGATATATCAAGACTAGCCAGAAAAAGGACTTGAATAGGTATCTTTAAAAACAATGTAGAATATAAGAATGTACAAGCATAGGCCATTTATTAGACAACCAAATATACTGTACACAGCATACATTACATAATTTGTGTAGAATGGCACTCACGCAATTGCGCATCCGCTAGTACTATTCCCACCAGGTGGCGATATACAGTATTTTAAAACTTGACTGGCCACCCTAAAAATACCGAAGAAGAAATCTTAGACGAAGATGGCGGTTGTGGTGCGGAATTTGCAAGATCAGCTTGAAAAGGCCAAAGAGAGTTTAAAGAATGTGGATGAAAATATTCGCAAATTAACTGGACGCGACCCAAATGAATCGAGGTAAAATAGGCGCGTATTTTTTTGCACGTTTACGATAATTATTCAGGCATATTAGCCACGGCTAGCTAGAACACGTTTTGCTAACTAGCGAGCTAGGCTATTCACTTGCATATTACAGTCTGTGCGTGCTAGTAGCCCGTACGTATACATTATTAAATCAAAGTGAATAAACACAGACGCTGCTTGATCACTGATGTGTGTGTGTGTGTGTGTGTGTGTGTGTACACATACCAAATAATATACATGAACACCTTTTAGTTGTTTTAGGAACCTCTGTAGCATTTTCCGGCGTGGCCTGTTGTATTAAATGAATAACCAAATATCAGTTTGTTCGCTGTATTACTACTTTGTAGTGGTAACGTTGGTTTGTTCATATTATTTAATGTTATTGGCTAAATGGTCAATAGAATGAGTATACCTGTTTTTATTCAAGTTGATTTGGAATACCGGAAGTAGTGTCTTCTCTTTATTTGTACTCAAACGTTAAGTTATATGATTGGACCAAGCTGAGACAGAATAGGCAAGCGAATTACGCCCTATGTCCTTTGCTAGCCACTTTTCCTTGACCTCGAGTGAAAACGTCATCAGGTCAAGTAAAGTTGTGAAGGAGAATTCATAAGAACTTATAAATTAGACAACCACGGTGCAAAGATAATACGACTGCTCTACACCACAAGCCCCTTTCACACATGCTGTATAACCCTGCAAAGGAACCCCAAACCTTCCTTTCCCGAGCTACATTAGCAAGCTCTGACTGGGGGATCCCGAGATGTTCCCAGGCCAGTGTGAAGATATAAACTCTCCACCTAGTCCTGGGTCTTCCCCAAGGCCTCCTCCCAGCTGGACGTGCCTGGAACACCTCCCTAGGGAGGCGCCCAGGGAGCATCCTTACCAGATGCCCGTACCACCTCAACTGGCTCCTTTCGACGCGAAGGTGTAGCGGCTCTATTCTGAGTTCCTCATGGATAGCCGAGTTTCTCACCCTATCTCTAAGGGAGAAGCCAGCCACCCTCCTGAGAAAACCAATAATTAAATTAAATGGTTGACAGTCACAACAGTGATGTCTTTAGATTCATGGATAGATGGCCTAAGCTTCTACTAGTGTTCTGGGGGCAAGCCCTCCAAACATCCTTTTTATCATATAGCCTATTTCGAGTTAACCTCGCGAGACCATCCTGACTTCAGTTTAATTTTGCTGTGAGAATCAGTCTGGAAAGCCTCAGAATCATTTTGAATGTGTCCCGAGTAGCATCTGAATTTCCAATCAGCGTCGTGTTGATAGCTACATGGACGTGGTTTTGGTTTTGCTGACAGTGAAAACTACCAGAGGGTTCATCCAATCAATTGCAAAGTATTGTTTTGAAAGTTTCTTCCCTTTAAAGTTTCAACGTACAACTCCCAGATAGAGTTCCATCTGGGATGTCAGGTTAATTTAGAGTCACAAGTGGTGTAAAACCTATCAATTTGTTTGTTTTTGGTCAATTTTGTGTTAGACACTGATCTAATATGATTTGAGAAGTCTTTTCCCATCCATATAACAAAAGGCACAACCATTTATACAGCATGTAGCAATATGATTGATTGAGGACACTCGTGATTTAGTAACATTGTATGTAAGTGCTGTTTTTCATTAGCACAACTAAGATTAGCGCTGCCTGAGATTGATGAGAAGTGAAAACTGAAATGTTCTCCTGCCCTGCAGACCGGGCCAGCTCCGGCGTCTCAGTGGGTCCATGGCAGGCCCAGGAGGTAGAGGCAGAGGACTCAACCTGCTCAGGTACTGCTGCTGTGTAGCTCCTATAGCTGGGCACAGGCGTACCCAGCCCCTCAGTAACAACCCAGCATGCTGCAGATGGTCACATGACCAAGTGACCTCACTATACTAGATCCTATCTACCACCTGGTTGTGAATGTTGCTCTTCCCGTCCTCAGGCGTGGGCTCTCGGACATGGGCATCGGCGGACCCCCTGTCAAGCAGAGGGACATCGAAGGGGCACTGCTGAGGTGAGGCTCACCGTCCTGTGATTGTTGTCACGCCAACACTGATTGCATCACAATGTAGAGCCAGCAGCATCGCGCACACACACACAAAACAGTCTGCACGGACATGTGTGTTGACTGCATGTGCGACAGGCAGAAGCCCACTAAGGATGCTTAGGATGTCCTAAGCATATAAAGAAATTACACCAGTATTGTTCATGGGTAACAATGTGTGCACATTTAAATTGTAGTTATAAATATCGCTAATTCCAACAGTTTGAGTGCTTGGCATGGGCATTTGGTAGTATATATGAGCCTTAACCCTGCACTCACTGCTACAAAGCGACCTTCATTCATTTGGTAGTATATCTGGCCAATAGGCCGTTGGTAATTGCTGATCGGGAACAGGTGGTGCAGCCCGGATGGGGAGAGCGGGAGAGAGAAAGAGGCCTTAAAAGTATTGAATTTCTCAATGTATTTTCGTTAACGGTGTTACATTTTATATTATTGTTAGTGCGTAGTGCTTGCTCTGCGCTTTATCAATCCGGAAGTCTGCATTGTAGGTGGGCTGTTTGTTTACATGTGCATTCGCCGCACCTGATTTCGCTTTGGTAAAAGTAAACTACGTGGCAAGTCGTCTCGTTGAGCAGTTGCCTGTGAAAACACCACGAACACGAGCGCTGGTGGCTAAAGGACCATCAACAAATTAGTCTCCTAAAAACTAACGTTAGCGCTGACAGATGAAATGAGTACATTTTAAACTAGATATCTGCATCTAAATGACAGAGCTGTAAAATAAAGTATGAAAGCTAGTACCATGATAATAGTAGTAAGTAGTAAATTATGTAGTGTACTACATAGTAATCACTATTAAGCTAATATTAGTACTCTATGAAAATAAATCTGTGAATTCCTACCCAGATTTATGTTGTAGAACAAACACACACCACTAGCTAATGTGTAAATATTAGTATTTACTGGTAAATAGGAGGCATAGTTGGTTTAAAATCTTGAAATCCCAAATATAGTTTCTCTCGGATACTGCTGCCTTTTTGAAGTTAATGTCAGTGTTACTGGACACTTTTATTTACTTATTTATTTTTAAACATGGTTGCCTCCCAGTTATTTGTCAATGAGGCTATGCAATGTAGTTACCAGGGTTTGACATTTTATTCTGTAAATAGCTTACTCGTGTCAAAGTTACATTTGTTTTTATATCAAACCATATAGCTTGTCATTGATTTTAAGATGTATAATTCGTGTATACCCAGATGTTTCAGAGTTTATGATCATGAAAATATACTCCGTCATGGAAATGTTTTGGTATAAATGTGTATGATCCCTGAGAGGGTAAGCTAGAGGACTGCAAAAAAAAGTGAATTTTACTAAAAGTGTATTAGCTTACAATCGCTTTATTAACCTTTTAATGAGCACCAGTGGCCTGTATTCTGCTGTGCTGCACTGATTGGTTGAGGTGCTGACGCTCTATTGCTGTGATAGGCTGGCTGGGGACCAAAGGGCCAGGAGGGAGCCGCGCCCTGACAGCGACGCCGAGGATGACGACGATATCAAGAAGGTAAGACCCGCGTCCCCATGGAAACAGCCACACCAGCATGGGGTGCATCTCATTACGCAGCATAGCAACTAGGATGTGTTGTGTGGGCGTGGCCAAGGGTTGTGATTGTTCAGTGAGCCTATTCAGGGCTCCAGACTAACTTTTTCCACTAGCGGTCAGGTTATACTTTTTTAAAATGAGGAGAAAGCTAAAACGTCATCTCCGCCCACTGAGACAGAGTCAATGCCGGTAAGGGAGAGGCCTGCAACCTGTGCACACGCTGACAATGTTAAGCCTGACTGAGATGAATTTGGATGGTTTTCTACGTGTTTTGACATTTTTAGACTAGACGACTAGTCAAGGTTAAAAAAAATTTTAACCGACAGGGAACTGAGTTGCTGGGAACATCCCTAGTCTCCACCCCACAGTTGCTATTCCAGATTATATAATCATCTGAAGTCTTGCATCAAATGATAACATAGAAAACGGCATACCCAGTGAAGCTCATTGCTTATAAATAAGAACACACTAAAATTTATAAAATTCAACTAGTTCAATTGATTGTTCATTATTGATTACTGAGCTCAGAAGAGTTTGGAAGTTAGTCAAGACATAGAGGAATCAAATATGTCTTTGAAATAAAACTACACACGAGTTGATCATCCTCTACATCAGTGGTTCCCAACCAGGGGTACATAGTCGATTGCTATAGTAAATTATATCAAAATTACAAGTACGGTATAGGCACGTGAGAGTGCTGCGACTATATGTTGGATAGGTGTCAGTTGTTACGCTACTCTGTGAAGTTCACGTGTACGTTGTCAAAACAGCACACAATTAAAATAAACTTGCTAACACGTGGACATGTGTGTTCAGTGTAGAACACATTTATGGCAATCATTGACTCACGAATATGGGGGTTCTATTGCCTTGGCATAACAACTCAAGGGGGTACATAAGACAAAAATGGTTGGGAACCACTGCGTCTACATAATAACACAAAACATATAAGAAGCTTAGCATTTTTTGCATTTTAAAAACAAACGGTGAATAAAATGTATCCAAAAATGTTGTGATATTATCGTAATTGTAGTTGAGAGAGTGTTGATTTCAGAGACATAAAAGACATGAATATAACTTACAGAAATGCTTTTAGAAGCCATAATATCAAAGTAGTGAGAAACGTCCAAAAGACCCTTAGGGTTCAAAGGGTTAATTAATGTATCATTAATTCCCGCCCCCCCAAACATCAATCCCCTTCCAATATAGAAGCAAAACATACATCCATGAGGTCTTTTAAATACATCAGATTTTAGTTTTTTCTATTGATATCTACTCTGACCTCCAGCGTAGCTCAGCCTTAACTGGTGTGGTGATAGCTCAGCCTTAACTGGTGTGGTGATAGCTCAGCCTCAACCTGCTGGTGTGGTGATAGCTCAGCCTTAACCTGCTGGTGTAATGATAGCTCAGCCTTAACCTGCTGGTGTGGTGATAGCTCAACCTTAATTGGTGTGGCGATAGCTCAACCTTAACTGGTGTGGCGATAGCTCAACCTTAACTGGTGTGGCGATAGCTCAGCCTCAACCTGCTGGTGTGGCGATAGCTCAGCCTCAACCTGCTGGTGTGGTGATAGCTCAGCCTCAACCTGCTGGTGTGGTGATAGCTCAGCCTCAACCTGCTGGTGTGGCGATAGCTCAGCCTCAACCTGCTGGTGTGGCGATAGCTCAGCCTCAACCTGCTGGTGTGGCGATAGCTCAGCCTCAAC
>JAODUE010043096.1:0-17500 GCA_027564755.1 Amblyopsis hoosieri | reverse complement strand
AGCTCTCTCTCTCTCTCTCTCTCTCTCTCTCTCTCTCTCTCTCTCTCTCTCTCTCTCTCTCTCACTCCGGAGATGCTTTATATATCACTTTCAATAGTAAGCCTACACTCTGAAACCTTGAGACACCTTGAAGGACAGAGTTCTTGTGTAATTTTGAATACTGCTCATAAGCTACAGCAAAGGCTCAATAGGGAAGTCTGCTTTTGACACGCTGCTCAATTCCTGTTCATTTAGAATAAGTTTAATTTCTCTCATTAAGTTACAGTATCACCCATGCTTGCTGAAGGCTAATTGTCTCATCAACTGCCAAAGTCCAGTATAGGTACTGTTTAATCTCCAACCCATCACAATCTAAAAAGAGGCTGCATTTGAATAGTCCATCAATTACATAATATGTTCTTTCCTAGACACTTTTCCCTCTGACCTTAGTTGAAAACGTCATGAGGTTAAGGAAAGGAATCCCACTGCACTTTTATACTAGACTACGTCATTTAAGGAGGTGGATGTAATTGACATGGGTCTTATGTTGTTTCATGCAGGCTATGTAAACATGGACAACCTGCAATAAAAAAACAAATTTGTCACATTGAGAAAGGTTGCTCACGCTGACTCTCCTGTCATAGGATGTGAATACCAGTTAGTACATGATTACATTAAATATATATATATAAATAAATATATAAGATAGACATAAAGGCCTAACGTGGACATTATGATAATTAGTTTTGTGAACGGCAGAATGATTGCAGGAACTGTGGGATGGCATTATCTCCTCTCCTTTCCGTGAATGCCAAAGCACCTTTCCTTAGCATTTCAATTATTAGTTATTAAGCAGCGCTTATCGTGGCTGCGACCTAGATACGTCCGGGACTTAGATACGTCCGGGACTTGGATACGTCCGGGATTTAGATACGTCCGGGACTTGGATACGTCCGGGACTTGGATACGTCCGGGACACTCAAGGTTCCTATGCAAAGACTATTCAGATGCAGCCATAGATTCGTATTTTTATTCTAACATATTTAAAGGTATACTCTTTGTGCACTCTTGCGTTATAGCGCCCCCCAACATTCAAAATGTATGTGTGCCGTATATATCTATGGAAACGCAAGTGTGGGTGTAGAGAAGCAGAGAAGACGTGTATATGGCTAGGAGCTATATTGTGGAGGAGTAGTAATGAGTGTCTGCCACACAGTGTTGTGTGGGAGGAGCATGCACTCTCAGAGTTGAAAAACATTCAGGATCACAAATCGAGGAGTGTCCCTTTAAAAGATGTAATAAAGTCAACATTTGATGGAGTTTGGTCAAATATTTGTGTCATGAATAACTCAAATGTGATATATTGATTGATGTTCATTTCTTCTGGTAACAGTTTTTGGTTCTTGTGTTTTCAGAAGTGTTTATGTGTTATGTTGCCATTGTTTACTATTTGCACCGTCTTCCCTGTAGTTGTCGGTCGATGTTATTTCATGCCTCAGCGGCTAAATGGCGCACAGTTGATCTGCTGCAGGTCAAAATGAACCTCTCCCAGTAAGAGGTTTCACATCAAATGTGACCTGTCACATTTGAGTGGAGGAAAAGACTATAGCAGGCGAGTGGTATGTTGTGCTTTAAAGCCTCTCCTCCTCTGTCTCCTTGCATTCCACTTCCCATTTCTCCCCTCTTCTCTCCTCCTGGCCAGAAATGACCAGGGGTGGAGAATGAACACACCGCTTAAACAGTGCACTTAAAGAAATTATCTCATAATAAGAAGACTGCAATTACAAGACTACAAATCAGGGTCACAAATCCATTGCCTGTTCCCTAAAATGTGCATAGATAGGGTGGGGGGGCACTGATGAACTATTTAACTATCAATCTATTATGAACAGCCTTTTTCACCCCACCAGACTTTTTAAAATTAAGAAGTAAGGCGTTCAGTGTAGGTTATGTACTTCCGGCTGCATTGTCAAATGTGAATATGTCTTTCCTATCACAATAAGTTAGTACTTTCAGTTATAACTGGTCACAAGTAGAAGGCAGGAGGTAAAAGCAGCCAAACAGAAGGATCAGTATCATGATATATTATGAAACGTGTAGTAAAACAAAAATGGTACAGTAAAGTAGTGTTTGTTCTCGTGACATTTGCTCCTTGGGGACTTTGTTTACTGTCTATCTACACAAAGAGCTTTGAGTGCAGAACACCTACTCAGAGAGAGAGAGACAGATAAAGCTGTCTCGCTTACTGTAAAAGCAAAACCTCAAACCCTCCTCACTCATTTTAAAGCCCCCCTTTTATAATTAGAGAACCTGTTGATTTAAAACAGTTTATAATGTTAATAAGCAATAAAGAAAGTAACACCAGGAAGGTGAAGGCAGAAAAGTCCTTAATTGTGGCAATATTTTCCATAACAGCATGGGTTGCACACCAATATGACTGGAATGATTTGCACGCCAATTTGACTGGAAATGAGAGAGAATGTGTGTGTGCGTGTGTGTGTGTGTGTGTGTGTGTGTGTGTGTGTGCGTGTTATATTTTGTGAAACACAACATATGATATGAGGTGTTTATGACTCATTAGACGTTCCATACATACAGTACTCACAACTTACATTTTATAAATTACAGTATAAGAAGAGGATTTGTGGCACAATTCTTATATTTAGGCCCTATTCAAATATCATTTGTAGTTGCTTGTTGTACTGGTGAGTCTACATTTAATTATGCAGTCAAATTTATATTCTGTTTCAGTAGCCTAGTCCAACTATAACACACCACGTACACACATACTGAGACAGACAAACAAACAAATAAAATTGATAAATAGCATAACCAGTTAGATGTGGAGTACTGTATGTCTCTATACTAGGTACATTGTTGTTTTTGAAAGTGCACTGTTATTGTTATTTATGTTCACATATTTCTGGTCAATACATATTTCAGATGTTTCAGGTTTAATTGACCAATATGTAATTTGATCTATCTGAGGGCCATACCTTTGACTGTGACGTACATTTAATATACTACTGACATTGGGTGTTATAATAGATAATAAACTAATCACAGAACTACCCATAAACAGTTATGTATTTGTTAATTTAATTAATCAACAAAGTACATGTTATTTTAGAATTCTAAAACTGTGCTCTGAACCTAATCATGACTCGTCCATAGTCAGCAGCCCAACACAACAGCCTGCACTGGAAAATCAGACCATTGACTCATTGCAAATCAAACCCTGTTATGTTTGACAAGCAGCACACAAATACAGACAGCAGGGATAGTTGAAGAGGAGAGGATAGGAGAGGAGAGGAGAGGAGAGAAGAGAGTTTAATTTATTAAATTAGAACAATACTCAAAACAACAAAGTGAGTTGTTCTTGTCATTGCCAAAGTGGTTTTCTCATTTCTCAAATACACATTACTTTGGTTTGACAAGGACATCTGTCCTGTTGAATACACATTAAGTGCTTGTGTGCCTTTAAGCACATTTCACTTATACTATCTTAAAAAGCTGTTTGTTTTGAAGTTGGAGGAGCACTATGCACCAGACCCACAGCCTTATCAGCTGTGCGGTGCCTGTTAGCGGGAGACATTTTGTTCTGCCGGGTTGTGCCGGGGGAAGGACTTGTCACTCTGTGGGAACACAAACAAGGTGGACTCAGGACATAGATATGCACATCCCCTCCCATCACCATCCTCTCTCTCCCTCTCTCTGGCACCGCTGTGAGTTCACCGAGGAGATGGAACATTCTCCAAATTCTGCATCATCTGATTGGGCAGTTGAGGGTAGCCCCTCCTTAAAGGTCACAACTACCCCACACACACACACACAGACACACACACAGACACACAGAGCTCTGTCACAACCATGACACCGTTGCCTCTTCTCCAGCCCAGCAGCTCCTGAGCACAAATGAGTCAACGAGCACACGTCTACACCTGGTGGCACGTCCAAGCCACAAACAAAACCACTGCAATACAAAACATGCACCTGTGTTGTGTGGCTATAGGCGCACATGCAGGCGCAGGCTACGCTCCTCCGCCCGTCTGCGTTGCGCTGTGCCGTGCTGCTCGCAAACAACGGCGTTCAATACTGATTAGACCTTCAAGGGTGCTTATTGATTGTACGCTGTGGCCCTGCAATCACTGTAGGATAAAGGTAGCAGCCGTCCTCCTGATTAGCAACCAACAACACATCCTCCTTATTACAATTAGCGCCTTTTTTTGTGTTCTGGTTTTATGTGTGATTTACGGCGTGCTGCATTTCTCTGAAAACACAATCAATGTAAGTTGTTCCTCGGTGGGGCATTGAGGGGTTCCTACAGGGCTACGCAGGTTTCAGATAAACAGCGAAACGCCCCTCGGTTCAATAGTGACTCATACTGTTGAGCCATATTGCCTACACATATACAGTAGTCCTCCCACACACAGGGACTAATTCTGCTCCCCGTTTATTCTGAAATGTTTACTGTGCTGCCACCACTCCATGCCCTCATTTTCAACGTATCTCCTGCCTAATTCACTTAGTTACGCAAGAGACAATTATCCAGCCAATTCACTGTGCTTCTGAAAGACTGGCATCACAAGGGCATCTCAAGCACAGCAGGGAGCCTGGTAACAGTAGAAGGAAGGGGGGTTGTCGAAGTAATTTTATTAAAGGAATACACTTTAAAACCCAACACACACGTATTCTTGTGAATGAAAGAGAATTTATAAATGATGTGGCTTTGTGCAGCTGCTAACACAGACGTTTTACCTCTGTGACGGTGTGGTTTGAAGGTACATTTGTCTACTGTAGGTTATGAGGGTATATCTAGGTTATGAGGACAAACTGTAATTGTGAATACATAAAATAATCACAATATGTACAGTACATCTGCCTAATTTAGATACAACTGCACCACAAGCCCATTTGAAGGGATTTCAGGTTAATTTTCTCCATAAATATTGACCAAATGCTGGGAACATTTCACAGGCAATGTCACAACCTAAGTCTTTTATGTCAGAAAGCATTAAATGGCCATTTTGTTACCCTTGTTGTCTTGAAATTACATTGCTAATGTCTTTCCTTCCTGAGGTGATATAAACGAAACTGATTAAGTGACCATAAAAAGAAAAGAGTGATTACCTGCCAAATCCAGAATCGAGTGTTTTTCTGTATTCCGATTTACAGTATATACACTGCAATGTGAAAGCAAAATAACAACTGTGAATATTTTGCTAAGCGCTTTATACTGTACAGTGCTCATTAGCATTGCATGGCTCATCTTGGGTTTTTGGCATGTGATAAGAACCCTGTTCTCTGTAATATATTGTGTTGTGTGTCACATATTGTGTGACTGTATGTGAGTCACGAATGCTTTGAGCTAGCATTATTACAATACACAAAATGATATTTCCTTTCATCGGCCACTGTGAATATTGTGAATGACTGAACATATTCTGGGTAGTTTAGGGGTTCGGCATATTTAAGTACAGGTAATAAAAGAGTCCCTTGACAAACAAGATGTTTTTCTTTGTTTGCTTGAAGCACTGGCCTTAAGAGGGTGGTAAAAAGACAAATCCTGGCACGTTTCTCATCAGCATACCAGCAGTTTAATCTCCCCCTCTATAAACTCCCTGATTTATATACATTTGATGACCTATTGGGTTTTAGTGTTATTCTCTGCAGTTCATCACTCAGTGGTATACGAATGTAGCAAACTGTAGCAAAATGCTACACCATAACAAAATGCTACGCTTGGTTTCCCCTGAAATTAACCACGCTGTTGGCCTGTTTCATGCCAATGGCTCCCTGCTCCCTGCAGTTCACTCACAACGCAATATGACATTCCAAAGAACATGTGATTTTCCCCTCTGCCTCTCTTCCCTACCCCCGAACCTTCAGTCACGTGACCATGGGCCTCTGTGACTGACTGGAACACAGCCAACTGTGGTGTTAAGCGGTGGATCGAGCTATACTGAGTTAGGCAAGTTAGAATGTCAAAAATGGTTTGCTCTAAAGGATGTCATTAAAAAAGAACAAGATATAATAATTAAGATATACATATGGATATTATATAAATTAAAACATGTATTATTCACTGTATATGCAGAAATATAATGATATTAGCCAATAATAGATGCAGTTTTGAATGACCGAGGTTTTGGTTGTCAAGGTGAAACTGTAGCGTTGTATCCAAGACTGAGCTGGACATTCACCCACTGTGCTGGGGCTGGGAAGTCGAATGGAGAAAATACAAAAGCCCATCATTTTCACTGTTGTCAACAGACCAAGCCCATTTAAAAATCACATGTGAACATTGCTTTTTTAATTAATGCATTTACAATTTGGAGGAGGCGTGCGCCTGAGAGGCATACGTAATGAGGAATGGGCTGCATTGTAAGTTAGTGACACATTTTAGCGGTAGAAACCTATACATGCATTAGAGTCTCCAACTCAATTCATAAAGATTATTGAGAGACCATATTTGTAGGTGAAAATATATTGTTAATCATAAAACGTAATGTGCAACTTTATGCATCATTTTTGGTATTTGAATGAGATTAGTTTCACTCACTCCAAGCCATCAAGACATCAAATGAACCAGCTGTGGTGCAGCATTGTAGTCACTGGGCTGGCTAACATAACCAAAAATGGTCACCATGCAGGGCAGCTGCTGAAAGTTAGCCATACAACTAAACTGCTATAGGCCTACAGAAATAAATGCCAACACATTCTTAATAAAAATACAATAAAAATAAATAAGTAATAAATAAGTACACACAATTCCAACTGATACATACTGAGTGGGTAAGGGTGTATTATTAATTGTACAGTAGCCTAATACTGAATGGCTATTTAGTGAAATTGCTCAAAATGATTTCCTCCCTAAACGCATAATGAATAATATTGAACGTGTCAACATGCAGACCATCGCTTTGATGCATTTCTGTTTAATTTGACTTTCACACAATGATTTACAATACAATATTCATGATCATTATTTCTGTAAATAAACATAAGAAACATAAGATCGTGGTATTTTTCCAGTTCTTTGCTGGTAACGGTGGAGCTTTGTCTCCTATTGTGATACAGCTGTGACAGCTATAAGAGGTGGGAAGCTTCAGACCCACTCGCTGTTTAGCACACATCCTTGGAGACCCCCCCGCTCCCACGCGCTCCCCAGCTGCCCTGCCAGGGTACAAGGACCACCCACACTGGGCACACAGGACGGTCATGGTCAGGACTGTTAGATAACCCTAAAAGAGGTGACTCAAAACAGCACAGTCTGTCACTGACTTGAACGTATTGATGCAATAGATATACCACAATAGCAACGACATAAGACGCAAAATTCACCCCCCTTTCCTTCCATCTGGGAATATTTATACAAATGAGAAGCGCAAATGGCTTTTTTTTAATAGCCTATGTTCCCTTTGCCCTTCTCTTCTCTATCTCAATCAAGGACAGGAGGGAAGGGTTTTGATTCATGGTTTCTCCTTACCCGTGCTCCAGGAGCAACCCTAGGCTGCTGTGGACACTGCTGAGGCCAGGGGAGAGATGGGTAATGTAATTAACCAATGAATGAGTGGAGTAGACGGAGTGATGAGCCTGTATATTTGCAGTTGGGATGGGGAGTAAAAAGTCGCTTGCTGATGCTCCTAAACGACAGCCAGATATCTCAGCGTGTATTACCCAACCCCCCCTCCCCCCCACACACTCCAAAGTCGTCCTCTCAGCAATTACATGAGCTAAAACTCAGAGGGGAGATCGTAACAGGCAACTACATCGGTCATGCCGCTGATCTTCATGTCGTGTTCATGTTTTTGTGAGTATACAGAAACACTCAAGGAGGAGGGGGGATTTATCACCGTGGTGAGAGACATGGAGCCCATCCCCCCGTCGCAGTGTCCACGGTGATTCGCTACGAGCACCGACATTGGCATGTCAAAGCAGCCAAGGCATCCACAGCAAGGAGCCCGTGTACGGCTAACCCGGGCGCTGTTAAGGGGCTACGGCTCCACTAAAGACAGTTCTACGTGTTCAATCAAACTGCAGCGCAGATGTCTGTAGCCTGTAGCTTACGTGGGAGAAGGCTCGTCGTAGCACGTAGGCCTATAGACTGTAGCTACATCATAGGTTCAGGAACAGCTTAGTAGGCTTAATGGACTGCATGTTGTCATACACACGTAGGCACACTATACTGGCTTAGCCTATCTGCTAATATAGCCAATTAAATATGATCCTTCCAATAGTCACAGACAGGGAGCACATAGGCAGGCAATAGACACACAACCCAATAATCAATTTACAAAGCTCTGTGTTTTTAAGGAAATGGAAACAGACCAATGCTATTCATTTCCCCGTTGACCTTGTTACATATCTGCTGGAATATAAAAAGTTTGCTACAGAATTGTATCCTACCCCTTGACATTCATTAGCAGATAAATCAACAGCCATCAACAGCCAACATAGTACAGCTGTAGGACATACTGGTATGTCTATGGCCTAACCACCCCCCCTCCCATGTTTTCATTTCAGCATTTCAGCATAGCCTATAGATGACATATACTGTATGACATTGTCATTGTCAGACTAAAAACACATACTAGTTAGTCACCCACTATCAGTTGTATGAGGCAGTGTACTCAAGTTAACAGTGGAACAACAATTGGTTTCATGTAACATCGTGCCTGTCAAGCTGGCTTTTCCGCCTGCTGGTTCTCCTCCATCTCTAATAGGAGGAAATGGTTTGTGGCGAGGAGGGGATCCAGCCCTTCTGTGGGAGTTTAATTCAATCAAGGCTCTGGTCAGAAATGAATTAAAACTCTCTCACTAAGCCCGTGTTCCAGAGAGCAAGCTAGCTGGATATTGCTCCCATTGTGTATAGGCACCACATTGGACAGCTTAGTCAAAAATGTATAAATGTTTTGGCACCTATCAATCACCATCTCCGTATTTGTTTACATTCATTTCTTTCACTGGTTTTCACCAACACAAAGTGCCCAGTGATCTTTGTGGTATATATGCTACAATGTGCATCAACAATCAACAGTAACATCACAGGGTGAATTGCAATTATTGTCGAAGTTGGTAGGACTTAGGCATCTTGTTGAAGGATGTGGTCCAGGCTGCGGATCTAACCCTATAGAGCCTTAGGCTACAACCCAAGCCACTATCGATAATCTGCCCACAGAAGAGTCGTTTTTGCTGATTGTTTTGGGTTAAATGTCATTCGTTAAGTGTAATTTGCTGCAATATCACTATGATTTCACATATATTTCAGTGATCCTGTGACTTCATATTCTGCGTACCAGCCTTTGAAATAAATCAATGTGTGAATTATTTGTAATTCTTATATGTTTACCTGGAATTCAATCCAGGTAGTAATCCTGGAAAGTCAATTCCACTGACTTACATTATAGGCAAACTACTTATTTATAAGTGTCAAGAATATTAATATGGAAAAGGAACTCAAATACACACATTAAACACATGGGAAAAAGAGACATATTACTGGATTAAAAATGTGTATGGTCTAAATATAACATGGTCAATTTTGGCCAGTGATGATTATTGCCTAAAACAGATGCAGCATGCCCTATTGTTAAATCATGAAAGTAAGCCATATTTATTAAAAACATGTAGCTTTAATCTAAATGTGCTAAATTCAACAGAAATCCCTTTATTTGAATTCTAATGTAATAGTGCCACCTATCGTCCAGAAGTAACGTGCACGGTGTTGCTTGAGCGCCATCTTCTGCAATATAAAATGTAGCGCACCTCTTCCAATGTGCTCTTGTATGATTAATGAAGTGAAACAAGCTAAGAACTCGCAGTCCACACACACGCGTGCCGAAACAATGTGTCTGGGTGTGCTGTAGCGTGGCACACTAGCGTACATATTTCAAGCCATCACAAACAAGTGAACAAAAACAAAGACGAGCCATTGTCGTCAACGATTTACCTTTCTAACAAAACGCTCTGGTACGGTAAAGGATATTTTGGTAAGTCGAAATTTGATTCTAGGAACAGTGAAATGCTAGCAGTGTTGTTCTACATTTGAGCAAGAGTATATGTTACATTATTGTGTTAGAAACACTAAAACACAAATGCCGTGTTATGGGTTATTGTTTTGATGGCGACCTAGTAAAAATAATGAATGCTTTGGAAACAGTTATTTACATACCGGCCACTAACTAGCTGAAAGCTAACACGTTTCTTGTCATGGCGCTATTACTTTGGTGTTGTCGTTTTGTAACAAGGTGGAATTCAGACGGGCGGTGCGTCGTGGCTGTTCTGCTGTGACCACATTTTCCCCGTATCTGGTTTGGTTAAACGAACGCTCCCCGTTTGCCATGCTTTCATTTGAGGTTGCTGCCGGTTGATGCTGAACTTTTATCTTCCTGTAATGTATTGTACAAGTTAGAATTCATCCCCCCGGGAAAGAGTTGAGTTTCCTCATCACGTTTTCGTAACACATCAATTATAAGTCAAATAAGTCGACGGTATTATCGTAGTCAGCATTAACCTAACAGATGTTCAGGTCATAGCTTCAATGGACAAAGTGCGGGATCCCCCATGATCAGACTATAGCAGCGAACTAAGTAAATATACCTGTGATTGTTTCAATAAGCACATTTCATATGACTGATAATGAGTGACTCGATTCCAATTTGAGATGCATTCAATTATCGTGTTAGAATAGCCTGTTTTCAATGTTGTATTCATGACTTCAAATTGTAATGAAGCCTTCTTTGTCTGTCTACAGGGCGTTATGATGAAGTACATCCTAGTTACTGGAGGGGTCATCTCAGGCATTGGCAAAGGCATTATTGCAAGCAGTGTGGGCACAATTCTCAAATCCTGTGGCTTACACGTGACAGCCATCAAGATTGACCCCTACATCAACATAGATGCTGGAACATTCTCACCTTATGAGCACGGTATTTGTGAAGTCCCTGGCCTGGATGTGGTTGGAGCTTAATTAGCCGTGATTGGCCTCACCTGGCCAGGCATTATAAGAGTGCACACTATTCACACACTCTGACCCTCCTGGCACCACACATGCCATTTGTTGTTTGGTGTTGTTTAGTTGGCATGCAACACGCACCACACATATTCAGTACATACACCTACAGACATTCACACCTCATTGTATGTTTTTGTTAATGTATGTTAGTTTGGAGATTTTAGTTATGTTTAGCTTATGGCCTTTGAGCCAGGCTGTAACATGGGGGCTTGTCCATTTGTTTCTTCATTGGGTTTGGGTTAGTTAACACAGTACATTGTAATAACACAGTTGTGTGAGGTGTAGTGCTATTGTGTCCTACAAATCTGCTGATTTGGCCTGTCCAGGAGAAGTTTTTGTGCTGGATGATGGCGGGGAGGTCGACCTGGATCTGGGGAATTATGAGCGTTTTCTGGATATCCGACTAACCAAGGACAACAACTTGACTACAGGGAAGATCTACCAGTCAGTCATCAGCAAAGAGAGGAGGGGAGATTACCTGGGCAAGACTGTGCAAGGTGAATTTATGTTCCCTGGTGTCTGTGATTTAGGCTTATGTAGATACCGGTACAGGAATGTTACATGTTTGTGCTACATGTTAACATGGAGGAGATTATGTACAATTCTGCTTCTTCTTTCTCCATGCAGTGGTGCCACACATTACAGATGCCATCCAGGAATGGGTGATGAAACAGGCCAGAGTGCCAGTGGATGATGATGATGTAGAGCCCCAAGTTTGTGTGATAGAGGTGAGAATTAATCTTGAAATTGTAACTACGCCCTAAGTTGTCTTTTCAGCGGTAAACTAAATAATAAGACTGCATTGTGACGAGACACATAAATACGGGTGTTAATATTGACAACATTCCCGTTTTTATAAAAATCAGGATTTTATGGTTTGAAAAGGCTTTTACACGTCCTATCTTATCCATTAATACTAACTTTAGGACGTGGCTGGTTTCTAACCATACACTTGGTCTGCTTGTGCATCTATAAAGTCAATTGATGTTAACAGTGGCTTTTCAGCCCCTCGCTCAGCTGCTTGACTACGTTTTTGCATTTTGCTAAGTTGTGCCGTGGGTGGAGTCAGGCTCAGAGCCGGCTTGCAGCTACACTTTAACAATATTTTGCAAAGAGTAGGTTTGGTTAAGCCCTGCTGCACACTTGCACATCATTGAAACAGCTAAATGTCTATACAGGAAACCATAGTGTGGGGCACAGACAATAGTAGTACAGTCTGAATGAGAAAATGCATGCTTGTGTCTCAAAGCATGTAGGACATAGCACAACACACCCAGTGGGATAGGTAATTGGTCTGGTTAAACTGGAAATAATTTACAGTCAATGCTTATTAGATAATCATGTGTGCATAGAGGAACAAACTAAGGTATATGTCTGGTTTGTAATTTAAAACCTGTGTAAATATCAATGTTATTATATAAGTGGTATAACATGGCTTTTGCTACATTCACTGTACATGGACATATTGTGCTTCAAGGTTTGTGAAAGAAGCTGTTAGCATGCTAATGTTTTTGACCATCTCTGTGTTTTCAGCTAGGGGGCACTGTTGGGGACATTGAGAGCATGCCTTTCATCGAAGCCTTCAGGCAGTTCCAGTTTAAAGTGAAGAGAGAGAACTTCTGTAATATCCACGTCAGCCTGATACCACAGGTACCCTAAAGCTTATAAAAGCACAACACATCTATGTGATGTACCATACTGTAGTGTATTGTTTTCAGGTAAGATATCATTTTATGAATGCCAGAAGACATATTCTGCAGCAGGTCAAGACCGATCAGATTTAAAAGCATGCAGACATACAAAATAATTGAGGAGGGAATCTTAACCATATTTAATACAAGCTCTGCCACTATGACTGCACTTGGTTCTTAACCATTACAAAGTTAGCACTACATTGATGTTCTTGTTCTCCATTGAATATTGTGTGTGTGTGTGTGTGTGTGTGTGTGTGTGTGTGTGTGTGTGTGTGTGTGTGTGTGTGTGTGTGTGTGTGTGTGTGGATAGATAGATAGATGGTATGCTTTTATCCCCTTAATGTTATGTCGAAATATTCTTGATGTCTGTGTTAAACCCAGCCGAGCACAACAGGAGAGCAGAAGACCAAACCCACTCAGAACAGTGTGAGGGAGCTCAGGGGTCTCGGGCTGTCTCCTGACCTGGTGAGAGGTCTACAGTAAACACACAGCCATTTATGACCCCCTGGCATTAATAAGACTATTTGTAATTATTATGTGATGTCTCCTTCCCTCGCAGTAAACACAAAACCTGCTGTGCACATCACTTCCTCACATAATATCTGCATGCTAATATTGACTCAGTGCTCCTTCTGCAAGTCCAAGTGACTTAATAGATTTTTGACAATTGCGTAATGATCCAAACTACTGACCGTAACCACACATAATCTTTCCAATAGATTATGTGTCGCTGTTCTACACCTTTGGAGATCTCTGTAAAAGAGAAGATATCGATGTTCTGCCACGTGGAACCTGAACAGGTAAACAATTAGAAACACTGACCAAAGCCTGCTACTCGTTATCTCTGATTATGAGCCAATGATGCCTCCGAGGTCATGTGATGTCTGCTTTTCCCACTATGCTCGTCGGTCACTGTGAGACAAGCTGTTTGCCTAGGCCACAAAGTGTAGGTCCCACGCTGGCCGTGTTTAAAAGCCGGCCGCCCCGTCCTGTGTCGAAAATGACCGTGGCGTGAGGTCGCCAGGTCATCGATAACACAGGAAGATGAAACTGGGAGCCTTTCCCGTGTTTGTAGGATTATTTGTCCCTGTCAGACCCTGTTGTTCCCAGACATTTAACTAACATTAAAAAGTAAGCCTTATCCATGTCCGCCGACATTATCCTTACCATAAACAAAATGCCATTAAAGTACCAACCGTATCTTCCACAGGTGATCTGTGTGCATGACGTCTCCTCAATATACAGAGTGCCCCTGCTGCTAGAAAACCAGGGTGTGATGGGGTACTTCAGCCGACGCCTCAACATGCCCATAGAGACACGGCCCAGGAAGATGCTAGCTAAATGGAAGGAGATGTCTGACAGGTGTGTGTGTGTGTGTGTGTGTGTGTGTGTGTGTGTGTGTGTGTGTGTGTGTGTGTGTGTCAAACACAGTAAAAAAAATTTTTAAAAGCCACAGAACTAATTTTCTATATATAATTATTCGCAGTGGTTTTAAAACTTTCCAGCGATATGTGTTCATCTATCCTATATAATGTATACATATATTTGTTGTCCTCAGGTCAGACAGACTACTAGAACAGTGCTCCATAGCACTGGTGGGCAAGTACACCAAATTCTCAGACTCCTATGCTTCTGTGATCAAGGCTCTGGAGCACTCCGCTTTAGCCATTAGCCACAAGCTGGAGGTCAAGGTATGCTAGCAGTATTGCCATTCTTTTTCTATAGCATTTTGCATAGCTTTGTGTTGTTTTGAGTAAAGTTAAACATATTACCTATTTTTGCCAGACCGCGTGTAGCGGCACCGGCCAATATGAGCAAATGTTGACTGACAGACCTTGTTAAAAAGTGCATGTGCACCATTCTACAGTTGGTGGTAATGCACCATGTAGACAATAGGTGGCGGTAATGCACCATGTAGACAGTAGGTGGCGGTAAAAGACTTCCCTTGCACATGAACATGGCCGTTATCTCCCTCAGTATATAGACTCTGCTGACCTGGAGCCAGCCACCATGCAGGAGGAGCCAGTGAGGTACCATGAGGCCTGGCAGAAGCTGTGTAGTGCAAAGTGAGTTGTGGCAAAGCAAACACAAACACATTATGCGGTCAGGTAGTCGTAACTGTGATGGACGTATGAAAGAGAGAACCTACTATGCTCGAATATTTGTTTTACACAGGTAGGATTGTAGGATTTGCTATGGAAATAGTTTCAACCTCTTCCGTCCATCAGCACTACGTCATATAAGCAACTCTATTCTGAATGTCTGATACGTAGAACCCTGTAAGCTCAACAGCATGTTCAGGAAGGGGTGCTGTTGATTTTCATTGGCTGTTAGCATTATCACGCACAAATCTATACTACTGTACTTCCGTTGGCGACGCTAGTGCAGTGCTTTATTTACCAATTTAAGCTTTATTTTGAGCAGTAGCCGTAGGCTACTTATTTATCAGATTTACAAGACATGCAAACAACCAGATTTGTGTTGTTAAGTTTCCCAATTAATTCCTCTGTATAAGATTACCTGTGTCCCCATACCGGGATAAAACATATTTTTTCTAGAACGTAAAACGTGTAAATAACTGCATTATTTTACAGTGTAGAGACATATATTCTATGTGCAGAAAGCATAGACTCTAATGAAGCTAACTAGCATATCCATTTACAGTAGAGGTGACAGGAAAAATAATTTGTTTTCGTGTAGAGTAGAGCAAAATTACGCAATAGCGACTCATATATAATTTGCGTTCATTTATGAAATATTTAACCCACATTTCAGTCCACTGGGTATGGTACTAGTCACATTTGAACACATACCGGTAGGAATACCTGGTTTTTGGTGCCAATAGCCTACCCAACTATTGTATTTTTTGTTTGTGTTTTTGTCTTTACTTTATCTAACAAATGTCATTTCAGTTGTAGCCCACATGTGGTGGGCGTGACTGCTATTAAGCCCATATGCCAGAGAGACTTGGAAATAACGGCATTGTATATAATTCTATAGAAAGCCTTTGCCATTCACTTGACACATTGAACATTAACCAAGCTGCAGGGTGGATGCTCTTGGAGGCACTCACGTAAATAATTGCGGAAAATATGTGGCCCACCTACAGTTTTTCTTGTTAAAATCTGGCCCACGTTTTTGTAATTGAATAGCCATGCACTAGGGGGACCTTTTTAAAAATATTGTGTAGTTCCATGGCTAGTTACCCTATCATTCTGAAAATTAAGTCACACTGTATACCCCTGGGAGACATGATTAGAAGGGAGACATTATTGGAAGTGTCACCAGCCTTAAATGTCAATTTATTACTTTTTACTTACGTTTGGAAAAATTATGTTAAGAATACAAAATATATATATTTTATGGATTTTGTTTGTTTAATCTTTTGCCATGTATATACTGTGTAATGTTATCCTACATTATTTTAACATCTCTACAAAGTCTTTCCTATTTATAAACTATCAAGGGCCAAAGTAACAAGTTACAATTGGGTAAGCTTTTCAGGCAGTAGTAAATAACCACAGGTTCTTGGAATGTATCGAAAGCCAGCTGGCCTATAAACACCCAGAGCTGTTGTTGCTCAATGTAGGACAAAACATATTAGGAAACATCTCATACCAATCTTCTTTTAAAAACATTTGTTAGCCTGGTAAGATGATAATCAAATTGAATTGAGTGTTCCCAGACCCAGACTGATGTGCAAAGTGGAACAAATTGTAGAGGAGCCACAGAAACCATGTGGTTTTACCAGGCGCACTTTGCAGTATATTTATAATAAAGTATGCTTATGTGTGCCTTTTTTGGGAAGCTTCTACTGTGCTATAACTGATGTTAACGCCGTTAGGTGTCCACATCTCAATGGATGTGTTGGTGTACTTGCAGTGGCATACTGGTTCCAGGAGGATTTGGTGTGCGAGGAACTGAAGGAAAGATCCATGCTATCAACTGGGCTAGGAAACAAAAGAAACCCTTTCTAGGTACAGGGCTGGATAATGAAGCCCTTGAATAGTTAAGGGATACCATATACTGTGTGTACATGTGAGGCTGCTGTGAATAAGGCCTAAAGGGATACATTTGTGTTGCAGGTGTGTGTCTTGGAATGCAGCTGGCTGTATGTGAATTTGCCAGGAATGTGCTGGACTGGCAAGGTAGGTTTCTTTCCCTTCTTAAGGGTAAACCTGCTGGTCATCCATTTCACACTATGAATCACTTACGTTTGAGCTTATAAACCCCCTGATCTAGCTATCTGTACCTTTCACCCTTCCTCAGATGCGAACTCAACTGAATTCAACCCTGAATCACTGCACCCTGTGGTAAGGCTGAAATACAGTAATGTAGCCCTGTGGTTTATACAATGCTTTACTAGCTAACTGGAGACAGCTGGTGACATGTTTGGCTTAATGCAAAGCAGAGCCATGGCCATCTGTGACACGTAGCTTATATGGGCATGTACTGTATATCCAATAATTCCATTACCTTGCCAGGTGATTGACATGCCAGAACACAACCCTGGACAAATGGGGGGGACAATGAGGCTGGGGAAGAGACGGACCATTTTTAAGAGCAGCCATAGTATACTACGTAAGACCATTGGCGGTTAATGTCACATGTTCAGCCACACTTGGTGCTATATTGCATGCTTACCGATGTGTTGTTGCAGGAAAACTGTACGGCGATGCAGAGCATGTTGACGAACGGCACAGACATCGTTTTGAGGTATTATGATAGATTATATGCGTGTGTGTGTGTGTGTGTGTGTGTGTGTGTGTGTGTGTGTGTGTGTGTGTGTGTGTGTGTGTGTGTGTGTGTG
>JAODUE010043095.1:26257-42230 GCA_027564755.1 Amblyopsis hoosieri | reverse complement strand
TAGATACTAAAATACATAAGAAAACATAATAAACACACCTGAAGCATCGATCAGCAAAGTTCCATCCTTACTCCACATCATCATCATATCTAAATTAATATCTATATTGCATTTTTCATGATCAATATCATATTTTATTAATATCGTGCACCCCTAAGTACAGTATATTTGTTCTACTCTACCACTCTTGACTGTTACCGTTTTCAGGCCAAAAAGAGGCTTGGACCAAAGCCACCACCCCTTATCCAATTCCCAGATCTGGCAGACGATAGTTCAGAATCCAGTACTAAAGCTATATGCCCTTTCTGTGGCATGCTGAATGGGATGTGATGACATCACCACACCTGCTTGGCATTTGGAGCTCAGACCAATTGTTCAGTCCTGAAATTTGGGGCCAATATCATAGCTCGCTTGCTGGTAACAGTTATTCCGGTGCAGAAATCATGGTGTTACGCCCAACAGTCTGTTTCCAGGCAAAACTGTTCTTACCTGTTGGAATGGAATGCTGTTGCTAGGCAACATTAGACCAATAGACCAACCGGGGCATCTGGCAATCCAAACATCATAACTCTGGATAGAAGGTGCTAGATGGATCTTTGTTCCTATATTTTGCACTGTGCTGCAACACTCCTCCTCCAAGCGCGCTGCCAAGTCTGTATGGGCGCAGATCGCTACTCACTGATGCTTCTAATATTCTGGACGCATCTGGGAGTGCAGCCACAGCTATCTGGAGCGAGGCCTATACTTAGATGATATTTTCCCCCCATTTTAACTTCAAAGACGCTGTCCTGTAGATCTGAGAGGGCTGTAATGTTAGCTGACGGATAATGTGGTGTTGTCAGGTTTTGCAGTGGGGTCTGGGCTGGGCGGATGGGGAGATGGTGCGTGGTGAAGACAAAGAGATGTATGTCTGATATGCACCTCGTTTGAACAGGCTATTGTGTGTGTGTTTGTGTGTGTGTGGCGTGCCTGCATGCAAGCCCACGTGCGTGTTCTGACAGTAGCTTGTTCTAAACTCCATACGCTGATGGTGAGTCACAAAAAAAAATAAAAAAAGCTCTTAGATTTATTTGTTTAGGACCCCATTCTCTGATGCAAATGCATTCCATCAACGTGTAAAAGATACATTTACCTCCAACACCGAGGTTTTTCCAGGTAACCAGCACACTAAAACACGTCGTAAATATGTAAATATGTACAAATCGTAAATATGACAAATACTGCGGCGGTTTGCATTCACTGTAAGGGGGAGACAAGGAAGGGCTCATAAATCGATAATCACATCCACAAACACAACACAAAGATGCATATTATATCAAATGCAACCTCTGTGGTCCTCGGAAGTGACGTAAAGTCAAGAGAGTGCACAAAAAAACAAGGGAATAAATGGAACAGAAGTATGGCCTATGCGCCATGTAAAAACCCACAGGGAACTGTACATGCTAGTACATGTGACCTTGGAGAAACACAATACCGCTACAATAATTCCCGATGTATTGCAATAAATACACTGTACATGGAGATGTCACAAAGCTGGATCACCTGCCAGCCGGTCTGAATAGAACAATCACAAAAAGAACAGTCCGTTCCTGCTCCTTATTATTCCCAGTGTATTGCAAACAACACTGGTACAGATGCACGTCTATGAAGCTAACCCAATTTCGGCCCCATTCTCTTCAGCCATGTGGCAGCCATTGCTAGTGTCTGGCCCATAAAGGGAGACAAACATCCCCCAGCCCTGACTTCCGTGTCGGTTCCCATGCAGATAGTCCATCAGTCAACCAGTAAACACAATTGGGGTAAATGTTTAAAAAGGCTGTTTAGCCAGCAGAAGAATGCAGTGCATCAGGTCTCAGTAAAAAGCCAACTTAAACAGGGCTGGATTTGAACCGGACAGATTTACGGCATTCTTTAAATTGCCCAAAGGAAAAGCCCATGTTGTAAAGTTTCTAAATGACTGACCCGATGATGGAAAGATAGCTCTCTGTCCTTCCTGCCCATCCTGTCGGAGCCAGAGAGATGAATAGATGCGAAATGGACAAACTAAGGAGGTTCACGAGATTTCTGACAGGAAGACCAAAGACAAGACAATAATTCTGCAACAATGCAATATATTAATATTAACCACTTAATGCATTACAATGTCATACTGTATATTGTCAGAGAATGGTATTGTACGCATTGGCTCGCCAGAAATCCTGGAAGAAACTTCCAAAGGGAGGTTTGTTTCATGAAACAATCAGCAAATGCACTTTAACAAACCAGATCAGGCATTGCTCAGGACAACTAAGGTCTGGTCTCACTCTCGCTCTCATTTCTGCACAATATCAGAGCACCGGCAGAACAAAAAAAAATAGAGGGCATTGGCACACGCATAGCACACACACACACACACACACACACACACACACACACACACACACACACAGACAGCCTGACTGAAGGGGATCAGAGAAAGGGATTGTGGAGGCCAGGCCTGTGTAAACTGTACACCTCATCATGCGTGGTAAAGGTAACTAAGGGAGCGTGTGTGGGGCCCACCCCAAAGTCTGCTGCTATCAGCAGGCCATCCTGGAGGACATTCCCTGGCACAAGAGGTGCTACACATCTCATGTGCAGCATTACTCTCAACACAGGAAAGAGGGTATCCTTACACACGTTATGTAAGCTTTACATTGACACACGCAGATATAGACATGGGGCATTGTAATCACATACAGTATCATCGGAGGCATAATGTGCACATTAAGCCACGCACCGTGCAGGTTGCATTGCATTCTAATGCCCTGTGTGAAGCGCATTAAGGTTGCACGCACACAAGCACGCACACACACACACCGTTTTAAGAACAGATTCCAGAGCAGCTTATCGGGGCTAACACATGCAGAATTCCATAAGAGAATTGACAACAGGGCTATTGTGCATACTGCATACTATCACTCACTGTGCAGTACAAGGACAGTGTGACCCTGTCTGTCTAAAGGTAAATGTCATGTCCAGTCGCTTTTAGCGAGGTCTTTCAATGCAGGTTAGATGTTTTTAATGTACAGTATATTGTTTATACTGTTTGTATTGTATGCACATACAATATAGTGGTAATAGTTACTGTCTAGACATGATTGTGACTTCATAATTAAAATTACATCATTTAGTACAGTAGGTGCATTCACTCAAAGTGACTGTAATCGAGCTCAAGGATGCTCTCAGCGAGACAGCTACAGTAATACCTCCAAAAAGAAGAACAAAAATTAATGCGACACTCACAAATTATGAAAAAAATGTTAATCAATTAAAGCCAGGGTTAGTCATTCTCGAGAACGCTTGCAATCTTAGAGTTAAAATCATAACAATATTCCTACACCGTCCCACACAACGAAACACATTGTGAAGCAAAGTATAGTATTATGGCTTTGTTGATGTGAGTGGTGTCCGCCAGTTTGTGTTCCTATTAGGGAGCCAGGGACTGTAGAGGTATCACATAATTATTTCATAACACGCAGAGAACGTTAAGCTAGTGAAATGCGAGGAGATATTTTGGTGAATTTGACTAAATGTGTATTAGCTTACAATTACAGTAGCTTAGCAAAAAGCTGACTATACCTTTAACAGATCACCCAATCAATATACACATAACATAAAAAGTGAGGAAATTTGTGTTTAGCAGGAAGGAAAGCCTGATTTTTTCCCTTTAAATGGCATCACATTTGTAAGGAATGTGCATTTGTGGGATGAGCAGCCGAGCTGAGTATGTGGGTTACGCCCAGGAGACATTGGCCAAATCTCTTCTGACAATGCCAAACAGCTTTTCTTTGCTGTTGACTCTTGTTTGGTGGATTGATGTTTGAAGTCTGAATGAACAAGACATATTGGCAATTTAACAATGTATTAATTTGAACAAACAGGAGCGTCAGTGGCGTATAGAAGAACCATACACAGCCACAACAGCCTGGCACCTCCTCCTCATGCTGGTCACCAGCATGGACACACATGCTGTGGGATGGCATTCCATCCTTCAAGCCAGGCAACGTGGTTGTTATTGCGCATAGTTTATTTTCCAACATACCAACCAAGCACACACATGACGTCATTAATGCAGGTGGCTACAAATCATTGGCATAATTAATATCTCTCCAATTGCATCTCAAATCACTGTGCAGACCCATAGCCTCACGGCAGGGGAGAAGAGCGTGCAACAGCAGGACCACCTGAGCCCATTCAGGCCCAGTGCCCACGTGGGCACCCAGTGTATGACCAGCTGCCATCTCCCTAAGTATCTGCGAGGCGGACGCCATACTGGGCCACATGCAATCATACCAACCTATGTGGACTAGCTGATCTAAAACACGGCCCTCTGCGCTGTCTGAACATGGCTGTGGTGCTGACCGTAAACACCGCAGGACGGGAGATGAGAGCGGAAAACGGGGGGTTGGTGGTGCATGGGGGAGGGTGGGGGGTAGCGGGGTGGGTCAACTTTACGAAACTAATTGAATAAACACGGCATCTGAGTGGAATTCAAACCTCCCAGAACCTTGGCTGCCCTTGCTTAGAGGAGCCCAGACAAGTGACGAAGGGAGGTTGGGGGGGAGGCGGGGGAACAGAAACAAAACCTCAGAGAGGGGGGCGGCAAAAAGGTAGCAAGGGGACAAAAGTGTGCATGAGTGCCTGTGCGTGAGGTCAAGCTGGTGTGCGTGAGTGCATGAGTGCGTGAGTGCGTGCGCGTGCGTGCGCACACACATTTGCTGAAGGGCAATTCTGAGATTCCCTTCACATAGGCAGTGAACTCTGTCAGTCTCTCACTTTATTTCTCCCTCTCTCCTCCGCTCTCCCCAGCTCCTGCCCTTTAGAAACAAGATGAAGGGATGATCGGGCGGCGCCTTCAACTAAGACCGCCAATCAATACGGCTCAAGCTCAAGATCACACTCGAAATCACAAATGGCAAATGACTCTTTCTAACCACTTTCTCAACTTTGCGCAGGCCAGCATAAGCATCGATGACCAGCCTAGCGTACTGTATTGCCTTCTTTTCTCTAACCCCCCGCACGCTTTAGACAAAGATTCCCGTTGTTCAGAATAACGACACCGCCTCAAAGAAAGTTCTGCCTCCGACTCCAAAACTCTCGTTTCCTAAGCGGCCGCTAAAATGCTTCCTAACTCGATGCAATTCTTCTGCTCTCTTCTCCGTTAAACCTTCCGGGCCCCCCAGCCCCTCCAAACAATTAGACCCTTGTTTATATCGGGGGGTAAATTGCTGCGCCGCGCCTATCTGGGCCCTGTCCCCGGCAGCTAGATGTGCCGTAGGAGCGGCCATATTGATTGGAGTGTCTGTTTTAACAAGGTCTGTCTGCCTGCGCTATCTGTGGGAGAGGTATTCGTTCCCGCTCCCCAAATACCACTCGGCATGTGCGGTGGGGGGAAACAGGTAATGGCAGAGCACACTTCAAAACTGCTTACACAGAACACTCTTCTGGGCCATTTCTGCGGGGACCACACTCTGCCACTATTATTTCATATTATCTAATTTTTACATTTTGTTTGTCTCCCGCCCCACCTTAAATTAATTCCATGTCATTCTCTCTCTCTGCCTCTCTCTCTCTCTCTCCTCTCTTGTTGCTCGCCCGCCCTGCTTTCCTCCGACCTCGTCTATGGCATTAGGAGGATAACTCAGACCCCCTCCGCCAGACGTCCCCGGAGGGCCGACGGAGCTCCAGCGCTATTATTTTCCTATTCGGGATTCATGCTGACAGTGTGTGTTTGCCACCACCCCGCCCGTCTCACGGCCACGGCTGCCTATTTGTTTTCCCTCTAATGAAGGAAAGTGTAACGAGGGGAAGAGAATAACCGCACAGGGGAGATTCTGTGCAAAGGGAGCGGAAAGAGAGAAGCAGAGAGGGGAGCGCATGGCGGAGGCAAAATGGTGGTGGAGGAGTGGCGTGCAACAGCAGGGTAAACTGTGAAAACGTTCCACAGGCCTGCTCCCACCGAGGAACACCACCACCGTACCGGCGACACTAAACTACACAATGCCGGGTCAGTGCATGTTTACCAATGTGTGGCTGTGGTTGTGTGTGTGTGAGTGGATGTTGTGGTTAGTCAAAACAGTTCAAAATGTTATTTTCTAAAGGAGACAGACCTCTGAATTGTGTGTGTGTGTGTGTGTGTGTGTTTGAGAGAGAGAGAGCAGTGGTTAAAGTATACTGTATTTGACTATCTGACTCCCATCTGGAGGACAAAGTCTTCCTTTTAATTTCTTTCGCTGAATTTTGTTTTATTTCTTTAGCTGACAATTGCTTCTGATAGCAGCACACTGCATTTTAAACATCAAAACCGCAACCCAGAATAATACCTAATGGTCTATTGTGTTTGTCAAAGTCTAGAGAAATATATAAACTAAATAAATGTAATGTAAGATATGGCACAGCAGATGTGTATGGGGTACTGGTAGGTGAAAATGACTTGCTTTCAGAAGTACTTTTCTTGTCTTTCAGCTGACAGCTTCAAAAGGCTGGCATTCAATCAGAACTGAAATGGATCAAAATGAATTGATTTGATTATTTTGGGTGAGGCTGGATCAATAGAACCCCCGTTCACCCTGCCTCCAATCCACAGAACATATAGCAGTGGTTTGGCCCTGAAGGCAGAAATGTAATCATTTGAAGGAGGCGGAACGCACCATTTGCCAAGGTCTGGAGTGGTTCTGATTTCAATGCCCTATTATGAAGTGTGTTAACAGCAAATAACATAAAGACAGACTCTTAGAAGACACATGGCATTTTACCACTTACAAATACACCCGACACAAAGGAGCTCCTTCAGACGTAGATAGAACATACAGTGGGGAACCTTCACGGGATAAAATGTACAGCTTGCCACAATACAGAGAGCGGGTACTGAAAAAGAAGATATAATAAGAAAGCATAAAATAGGCGAGTAGACCATACCAGGTCAGCGTTTAAAAGGAAAAAAAGTCACATTTTTAATCTCAACCTAAATGGCTCCGGACACAGCATTCAGACTTCTAGTCAGTCAAATCTATACAGTACAGAAGCATGTTTGTATAAACTGTGACGGAGGAAATCAATCCCTCACGCTGCTCCATGAGGAGACCCAGCTGGGTCCTGTTAACAGTCCTTTGACGATTTCTACACATTATAAGTACTGTGACATCCAGGGAAGCTGTTGCATTAAAATTCTCTGCATTTTGACAATTCCAAACAAATTTACACCGCCGGTTCTGTGGTAGGGCATTGGCTGGATAGGCTGCAGTGTGTGTCAAGGTTATCACAAGGCTGTGTATTTGTCTAGGAGTGACAAGGCCCACTCTGAAACATGACTCCACATCAGTTAGTGGGCTGTCTGGGGAAAACCAAGAATAAAGAAAAGGAGGTTTTGGAAGCCGAGAGAAAGACAGAGGGAGACAGAGGGAGAGTAAATACTGATTATCCGGAGAAAATAGTTTAAATTGATGATTATTTCCTCTCTAAACAGCTGTGTCATGCAGTAGAAACCATTACTTTGATAGCTGTGAAACATGCAGAGCAATAGACAGTGCCAGACCTCTGAGAGTTGAAGAGGACGGGAGCTTTGTTTTCTATTGAATCCAACATAGGCCTATACATTGCACTTATTTGTACTTTTATTAAATGCTTTGAAAGTAAATTCTGAAGGTTTAAAGATATTTCCCATGCTGCACCCTTCCAAAACACTAACGCCAAACCCTAAAAGAGAAGATATTTCCTGCCCGTGTGGATTTCTATGTATAGGCTTAACTCTACAATTTACTGCAACACAATGCAAACATCACTTAATCTGTATGTAAGCCAAAATGATCTCTAAATGCCACTGTCAAGAACCTCCCGTTTGTCTGGCTTAGACAGAAGAGGGCTGGTGGGTAAATATTATAGCAGCGTCCCGGGTGCAGAACTCAATGACCTGATGTTGCTGGGTCGCCACTTGGCCTGGTTGCTAAACCTGCAGAATGTTATGAAAGCTTAATGTCTCCAATCTAACTATTTATCCTTGAATACTTACCTACCTCTCTCTATTTCTTCCTCAAGGGCACGATGCTTCTGCTCATGCTTGAAATAAACATTGTTCCTTGTAATTCACATAATGCCCTTCCACCCAAGTAGAATGTATCCTTCAAGACACTTAATAAGGCATTTATTTTGTGGCCAGTTTTTTCTTTTATTATTTGACATATTTAGAAATTGCCCAAGTTTGGGATGAAAACCAGGGCAAAATTTTAAATAAAAACTGTTTATTGTAATATAAAGAGGTTTTTCTAGGGTTCGATAAGATGTGAATTTTAAGACATTATTAATTGTGTGTGTGTTTTTTTTAAATGTGTAATGTGTTAATCTATTTACAGAAGTGGTTCATGCAAAAATGAACTACATCATGGGGGTATTACATCAAAAAGATTGAAAACCACTGTTTTATAAGATGCTGTTTTTGACCAGGTATATGCAGTATGCTGGATACTATCTTGTCCCAGTTACTCACAAAAGAATCAGACGTGCTTGCACAGAGGCAATGGAGACGTCCTCTGTCTTGGGTGAGCAGTAGGTGGTTAAGCAGATGGAGGGGTGTGGAGAGGGATGAGAGTAGGCGCTAAGGAGAAGGCAGAGCATGGTCACTGCTGCCCTAAGGCTTCCTTGTCCTCTATTACCGTGATCCTGGAACATTCGTTACTCACAGCCAAGTCCAATTTTCACAGTGACCTCGACGGTAATAACTAGATATTCTGTATCTTCCCTCTGAGCAAACCTTCGATCACCTTGCCCTGCTCTTGTTTCCCAACCTGACCGTTAACATCTACATTTTTATCATACATACATTTTCTCCACATAATGAAGAAAAAAATAACAATATTACGGATAACGGTCGCACAGTGGGATACTATATCTGCCATAGGCTTGTTACATTCCCTCAGAGACCTGGCCAAACTTTGTTAGCATGCCATCCTCACCTGCAATGCTAACATGCTTACAGCCATGCCACAGACAGAAGACTGCTCAATTGAGGGGGAGGAGGAAAAAAAAACATGCAGCAAATTAATTCTGCCTCTCAGGGCTGATAATGTACATATCTGACCTTGGAAAATGTCAAACTCCTCTCCTCTCTGTCCGAGTCACACTCCATTACAACTCTAATAGCAGTGATTATTGCTTTATTTAACAGTATTATCTCCCAGTTCTCCCCTCAGAGCAGAGAGAGAATAATTATTTATCTTTCCATCCTCCTGGCCGAAAACATTACAATGAATATCCTGTCTGAAAATACACATGGATGGAAAATGGTGGGAGGGAGGCAGAAGGAAAAAGAGAAGGGGAGAGAGAGAGAGAGAGAGGGGGGGGGGCTCAACATAGAAATAGATTTTTACTAGTGGGGCCATGGTTATTGATTGCTGGGTCACCGGTCATAGAGGCAGCTGAATGGAAATGGAATCTAAGTGATCACCTGCAATGTAATGCAGTTACCCTTTATTTCATCTAGATAAATATGATGGATGCCAAGTATGCAGTATGCCATATAATGTGTTTGGTTGAGGATGAGTCACCAACTCAACCTAATAAGATGTGGGTTGGTTGTGGTTAAAAATACATACATCCATTTTATGTAAATAGATACATAAAATACATATACGTGCCATCATCTCTTTAATACACATAACGGGACAGGACAGGTGGTGAAGATGTTCTACTATAAGCTACTCTCTCTTGAGCTCGATCGCCAGCATGTCTGTAAACATCCTTGAACAAGATGTATATACTGCATGCAATACCCTGAGATATTAACCTTACACACCTGTTAAAAAACATACTGATTCTCTTCGCCACCCATTAACATGACGACTAGTAAAGCCACAGGTGGATGGCTCCAGTGTACGAGCCGTCTGTTCACTGCACAGTCCAACTGTCACCAATGGATGCCAGCGCCACACTGCTTGCCTACCAATACCAATGAACCAATTGGAAGGCTCGGTGGGGTTGTTACCGTGGTAACGTAACGGACTCAGTAGATGAGTAAGAGCCCTGCGCGTGGGGTTTATCGGAGCTTCAGGGAGGGCCGTCCTTTAAGATGTTCCTCGCTGTGTCACATGGCACACGTTGCTTAGCTGCACCACGTACCAAACAGTAGTCAGACCCGCACTGCACTGAGTCCACATTAGAAGACAGTATTACCGCACGCGTTGCCGCGTGAGCCGTCTCCGAGCGCAGCGCCTCCGCCCGAGCGTTGCAAACAGGCCGGTGCTCTTTACCTTGTCACACCTCATGAGGCCCAGGTAGCGCAGGGACTTGCTGCTCTGGGCGATCTGCGTGGCTCCCTGGTCTGTGATGTCCTTGCACCAGCCCGCATCCACCGTCTCGATGGTGCTGCTGTACTGGCCTATGGCTATCAAAGCTGCAGACAACACAGGAGGGGGTGGGGGAGATAGAGGGGAGAGACAGTGTTAGCCTGACAACCTCTCTCATGCAAATCGTGGCGGCACATTCTTCCCGGAGGGGCGGACGGAACTCCCAGACACACGGGGGGGGGGGGGGCAAGTCATCTGGCTGGCTGTCAGACATCCTCCACATGCATGCACACAGGCCAGCCAGCACGGCAAACGCAGGCAACCACCCCGTGAGCGCATGCGAGTGACAAATATGCACGCGCACACTCATATAACACTGCTGCAGGACTAATCCATTAGGGTGCTGTCATGTGCCACAACACTGCCAAGGTAAGGATGCTGTGCCAGGGTGAAGTGGGAATCGTGCCAGCGTATACATCATTTCCTTTTATATGTGTGTGTGTGTGTGTGTTCCTGCCAGGGAAGGGAGATGACGCCAAGGTAAGTAGTGTTTACAGATACAACTGTCTCTCATTATCTGTGGGCATTGTCCCCGGGGCCACCGGCCATATGTGCACAGTTACACAGCAATACGTGCGCGTGTGTGGCATAAACGCACACTTCTCTCAGCGCTAAGTGTGTCCTGAGGTTTTCATAGCGTTCAGGGTTCCCCCAGGTAAGGTAATACTAAAAATACACGGTTTACAAAATATCCATACAGCGCCGATACACACACACTTCAATTCCTCCCATCAATCTTTGACCCGTCAATCGTTTAGCAAATGGAGCCGACCTGTGCATCGCTAGTCGATTGTTAGTGCTGCTCAGTGATCGATTGGTAAGGCCTGGGCTTTGTTCTCCACTCTCTCACACCATCACTAATGAGAGTGGGAAGAGAGCAGGAGGAACAGGGGATAAGAGAAAGATGAAAGAGAAAGGGCAAAGACAGAGAAAGCCTTTGACAACATCTTCACATAGTTGCTTAGCCCCATTGCTGTTTTTCCTCTTTGGAGAAAAAGAAAATCTATTTCACTTCAAACTTTTACAAACATGCTGGACAGCCAAACTCCAGTATGGATCGAAAACCCGTCTTTACAAATGTGTTTTACATAGAGGAGAATATGCTATCCTGCTTGCTCCAGTCTGTTTTCTGAGGTTTTACCTTCAAAATACCTTGATTGGGCCCAAACAAAATTGATTGTGGAATGTTATACATGAAAGACTTGCCTAGGCCGTTCATTCACGTTTGTTTTGCATTGTATAGCCTGAATGGAAATGTTAATTACATTTCATCAATGTAGCCTTTTTTTGGGGGGGGAAGGGGGGGGGGCATTGTTCGCCATGCTTGTACCCAAAAATGAGGGAAATGAATAATGTCATGCTTCTTAAAAGCATATCATTCTTGGTAAAAGAAAAGAACCTTCTTCTTTTCTCCAGCTGGGCATATCATTACATAGACACGCGTGCACACAAACAATATATTGTCTACTGTAAGTAGCATGTAGCCTAATGCATACTGTAGCTATGGGTAACATGTGGTTCCATTCATACTTCAGGGTGCTCAGGGATGCCACATATAATGGTAAGTTAGGGCTAAACAGGCAGCAGCCAAGGCTTTGAAGACACAACGGGGCTTCATTTACAAAAAGAACTGCACCGGCAGGAAGAGCCTGCTCCAGGCCAGATGGCACAATAGCACCAGGTATGTCTAGGTTGGTTCTGTTGGACAGTCAACACCTGATAGCTATTTCACTGTGCTCTGTGTGTTACATTAATATGCTTAGGTGTTTCTGTGTGCGTGTGCATGTGCGTGCGTGCGCTTTCTGAGCATGATTCAAAATAGGTACATGGCTTCCTGTCCTGCTCAACTTGTCAGATCCTGTTAAACAATCTAAAAGTTTGATGACTTTGGTCTCCCTCTGATGTTAAAACACACTTACTGCTGAGGCTGTAGAGAGCAAGGGGTCGCTTGGGGTTGCTAAGAAACACAAGGAACCAATAAAACAGAGAGTTTTCGACTTAAGGGGATCAAAGAGCCAACATGCACCGAAGTTACATTTAAGGTTAACACTAGAAATACCAAAAATCCAAAGCACTCATCAAATGGCAACCAGAGATCTCTAATCTTGAACTTTTCAGTTTATTGTATAGTAAAAAGGCAAGAAATTACTTAAAATAACCCAACACTATACAGAATTTACTGTATAGCTAGTGCAATTGATACAATGGGAGCAATTACATTTCTATACTATAATAACTTACCTACTAAAATTACATATTTTCTGATGGACCAACCACTGATAATAAAACGCATCACTATCATGTTTACTTCTATTTAAAACATTAGGTTAAAACATAGTTACCGTCGTTAACGGTAACTATGTGTGTCAAGATGAAACATGTCAGTGTGACCCCACACATGGTCCAACTGGATCTGTCTAAAAGGTGATTGCATTAGCCTGAGCCAGGCAGGTGTGCGCCAGGCTGCGTTACAGAACAGCCGCCTCGCTATTACTGAGACTCGCTGGGCTCGCTAATGCAGACAGATTCTACACGATGTGGCTGTTTGAGGCAGAACACAGCGCAGAGACGGGGGGAACAAACAACGGCAAAATGCTGCTGCTCTCTCAACGCATTCAATTGAGAGTTGCAAGTTGAGTTTGAAAGGGTCAGCCAGCGCTTGACTATATAAGGGCTGTTTAATACATTATCAACAAGTTCATCTGGCTACTGTTACAATGCGCTATCCCTGAGCAAGGTCCTGGCTCTCTCTGTGTTTGCTTGCTTGTTTGTTTGTGTTGGTGTGTGTGCGTGCGTGCGTGCGTGCGTGCATGGCTGTTGTAATCCTCTTCCCAGAGACCGTAAATGGCCATTCTAATACGAAGATAATGATGCCTGTGCCAAGTAACGTAGGGAGAGCAAGCCGTACAGTACAGTACATTTTACATTCCTTTCTTGTCAATGGCTCCACGTCATGTACGCACATGCAGCCGCTATGTTGCACTATGATTCACAGTATGCCGACACTGCGAGCACATTGCGAGCGCGTGTAAACATAATTGTTGTTACAGCGGTGAAGACGGTGAGGGAAACGTCGTAAGCACGTACGCATGGACGCGCACACTTACATACAAGGGCCCACAGCAGCAGGAAATTGTCTTTCCTGACCGATAATGATTTTCTGTCTGAGAAATAGATGAAGCGATATGCACGAGGAGGTAAGGTGAAAGAGGAGGTGGAGGAGGCAGCGGCAAAAAAGAGGAGAAAATCCCATTCTGGCGGCAGGAGCTGTGACTGAGTAGTGACTACACACTCTTGGAAGGTAATGAGGACACACTCCACTGACCTGTTTGGAAATAGCTTCAGGAGCTAGCTAGTGTGTGTGTGCGCACGTGTGTGTGCGTGTGTGTGTGTGTGTATCTAACTGGGGTTGGCTGAAACATGCAACGTTGTGTGCGTGTGTGTGTGTGTACGCGCGCACGCGTGTAACTCTGGGATTGGCTGAAACCTGCCACTTTGTGTGTGTGGGTGTGGGGGTGTATGTGTAACACTAGGGTTATCTTAAGCATGCTACATTGTGTGTGTGTGTGTGTGTGTGTGTGTGTGCGTGTTTAAGTGTGCGTTAGACAGAGCAGAAGCAGGGACAGACACGAGATTGACCTTAAATCCTGGCCATCATTCACTGTAAGCACGGCATATTTCACCTCTCCCCTCCCCCATCTGACATTGGGGGATAAAGCGACGTCACCGTGTGACAAATGGATGGCGCTCGCGCCGGAAAACAAGTGACTACAGTTCATCATCTTGTCCTCTAGGACTTGCAATGGCATGGCACAGCTTTTTGTCAATCCACCTGTCAATCAAACAGTCAAAACAGGCAGTATGGAGACCTTTCCGGAACGATATTCCTGTCAGCCGTGCCGCTTATTATTATTATCCCCCCCACACCCCTTTGCTATGCCAGGACAGCAAGGTGTGTTGCAGAAAGTGACCCAAAAACTTTTATCCTCATCCAAATACATGTAGATGTACTGTAATGCCTGGGGTATTTACAAACCTCTTTGATATGGTAAAATGCGCAATGTCGCATGTCGCATTTCAGAAGCGTTAAGTCGAAACCCACAGGTTTAGAAACATCCTAGCGCTGGAAACCCACAGGTTTAGAAAAATCCCAAGCACTGGAAAGCCCGGGCGAGTCACACCAGAGAGAGAAAGCAAAACAAAAACAACCTCAGAGGTCCAACGCTGTCCGGTTAACCCAGCGCATTCTGGACACAAATCCCTAACTTATTGCTCTCCCGTATCAGCCACGAGCTGTTATCCAGCCCCATAAACAACTGACTTAGCCAAACAGGGGAGCGGGATCAGGGGTTTAGAGAGCGGGGGGGTCAGCAGATGGTCATGCCTGTGAGAAGAAAACCATCCTTAATCAGCTTATCCACCTATCTCTACAGCTGACCCCAGGAGGGAAGGGGGGGAGGGGAGGGGGCCGACCCGGGGTTAAGCATCATTTACAGGCTTATTAGATATGCACTTATTACATTCTCCTAAATGATGGTGTGCCATTACTGCTGCCGTATTGCTCTGAAGCCTGCTGTAACTCTATACACAGTACTGATGAAGATAGAATGCTTACTCAAGACATGACGGTATATGGAAAGGATTTACTGGGATGCAGTTTGTGTGTGCGTGCACGTGCGTGTGGGCGTGCGCGCAAACTATGTATAAATATAGCAACATGCACAGAAGAGAAGAGCTTATTGCATCTGATGTATTCCAGAGAACACCACTGTCATTTCTTAACACAGATGAACACAGGGTCTCTGGGTTACTTGTCCTCTCTGTTGTGCTGCTGTGTAATCCGCGTCCCGCAAAAAAAGAAAAGTAAAAAACCATTGTTTGTCTGCCACGGTGTAAATTGATGTCAGATACACCTATTATTATCATTGAGGCGCCCGTTTATGCACGGGCAAAACACATTAGTGACCATGCTTTGTTTGGAACATCGCTGGCGCTCCCTGTTGTGTACTGAATGTACAGTAATGTACAGTCTCTCTCTCTCTCTCTCTCTCTCTCTCTCTCTCTCTCTCTCTCTCGAACCACAGGTCAGGAAAACAGCAGCCACCGTGTGACCGTGCATTACCCTCTGACATGGACAGGCCAAGACGGCCAAACAAGTCTGAAGGATTCACTTCAAAGCCCCTTGCTCACCTGCCCCGGGTGACTCAGTGTGAGTGTCACGCTCTAGTAAGCTATCTTTTACGACATGAGAAAAATCCAACATCAAGTTTATGCATGTCAATCCAATACAACGGTGACTAACGTGATTAAGCGGTGTCACAACCATATTAAATATTCCACCTTTTTTTTTTGCTGCTGTAAACTGAAAGGTCAGATGTGAAATTGAGCTAGACGGGTAAAGGTTGAGAAACAGACATATAAAGATAACAAAGAGACAGGGAGACAATGAGAATATAGAGTTGTGTAAGACAGGTGACATTCACACCCTGCTTTTGCATTTTGTTTTGGGCAAGTCGCAATCGAAGGCAGAGGGGAACCAAAATGAGCAGGATGCTAATACGTAGGCTAGCTGGACAGCCACACAGAGGGGAACCAAAATGAGCAGGATGCTAATA
>JAODUE010043095.1:0-26157 GCA_027564755.1 Amblyopsis hoosieri | reverse complement strand
AAAATGAGCAGGATGCTAATACGTAGGCTAGCTGGACAGCCACACAGAGGGGAACCAAAATGAGCAGGATGCTAATATGTAGGCTAGCTGGACAGCCACACAGAGGGGAACCAAAATGAGCAGGATGCTAATACGTAGGCTAGCTGGACAGCCACACATAGCAGGGGGGGAAATTGAGTGTGACACAAAAAGGAGGGGAAATGCTTCATGGCGGGACATGCTCAATCTAGGAAATTAATTAACCAGAGGGCAGGGAGAGGGTAGCATGCCTCTGTGTGTGGTGTGTGTTTGTGTCCAGAGGGCATGGGCATACTTCCACTCAGTTTTCTGATCTGATGCAAAACAGGTGGCACATAGCATTTAGTGGTTGTGTGTGTCCGCAAGAGAGAGAGAGAGGGAGAGAGAGAGAGAGAGAGAGAGAGAGGGCAATCAGCAGACCTTATAATGCATATGTGGTGAGACAGTGATGCTTTGATGTTGTATTCCCGTAACCTGGCAACGGAAGCATACACACGTCCTGCAAACCAGGCCAAAGCACATACAAATGTGTGTACACGCACACACAGACACACGCACACACACCGTAGAAATGTAGAGATGATTCTGGAAGGCAGAAGACGACAGGTAGGGCAAGGCCGTGACAGGCAGGCAGACAGATAGATAGATGGAGAGGAAGACTGATGGCTGGGGACAGATAGTGAGTGGACTGGTGATAGGGGTGGACGGAGATATCAGAGGTGACCTGGGAGGGTCTCCTCGTGGAAGAGACACTCTGCAGCCCAGACGTCGGTGTGTGCGTGTCTGTGTGTGCGTGTGCCGAGCTTTATAAATATGGTACAACACTGAGAGCAAATCTATTAGCATAAAACCGAATCTCAATTAAAAGAGCTAAGATACAGTACGTAGCACATTTTTATAATGGCTAATAAGAAAACGTAATAGAATTAGTAAGTGAGTAAATTGAAAAACAAAGTATCACTGCAGTCAAGTGATCAATGAGTCGTCAAATAATTGGAACATTTGACTTTGAACATATGTATAGTCAGTACTGGAACAGGCCAGCAGAGACAAATTAAACTGGTGCATCCCTAGTGTTCACAGCCATAAGCACCTGTCTGGGCATTGGAAGTGTCTGTAAATTGAATGTGTATATGTTTGTCAATATGTGAGTGTGTGCATTTGTGTGTAACTAACAAGGTGTTTGAGACCGTGTTGTTTCAAATAAGTGGACGTGCGCACGCACGCACGCACGCACACAGGCATTGCACACGCAGCAATCAGCAGTAAAAACAGGATATTAAGCCTCTATTTCAAACCAATAGCACCTCTGCTCCTCTCCAACTCTCCTGTGAGGATATTAATCTCTCTCTCTCATTTATGATTGTGCACAATGGGAAGGCTCCTCCTCTTTTGCCGTCAGAGGTGGAGGGAGGGCATGAAGCTCAACAACTTGCATTTGAGATGCGGCTGAGCGAGGTGGGATGCGACGTGAAAGCAGGGAATCACATGGAGGCAAAATGGGGCAAGAGGAAGACCGATGTCAATGAGCTACATATTGGATATTGCATGAGTCTGACTGGAGTTAGCGCAGCTTAGCGATAGTTAGGGGTTTGGTTATGGATTACGGCTAATCCTTTAGCACAGGGAGCAGGCCTTAAAGGTAATTACACGCTACTATGAGATCCAGGGCCTCGCTTACTCAACGCTTATTAAGATAGAGAAAAAGCTGGCTGCTCTCACTGACTGCATGGAACCCAGTGCCCGCAACAACTGGTGGTTCGTTCCGCAGTTCTCAATGCAAATAAAGCTCTTGAGGAACATGGCTCGCAATTAAGGTCTTAGGAGTGCACACGTGTTGAACAGTATTAGGTGTAGTACACTGTGACAGGATGAAATACATGTGTGCATGTACAGTGATATTCCATCTTTGTTCTCATCTATAATGAGACTAATTACAAAGTGCAGCACAGATGAGCTTTTCACCCACACAGCAGGATAATGAAGTGTCCAGTCACTGTAAATATCAATACTGGGAAACACTACATGGTACACATTCCAGTCGAACAAGGTCAGTGACTTTTAATAATTAGATTTTTTTTTTCTTAGATTCATTTTCTTCTAACGTATTCTCTTTGTCCCACTGTATTATAAATATATATCTCTCTTTCTGTCCCCATACCTAGACACTATGTCTGTCTCTGTTCTTTATCTGTACTCAGCCTTGGGAAGAGGAAGGGGAAGGGGGGGGGGGGTGTCATAAAGCCATAAACACACACTTCCTTTTCCACAGACCAAAGCTTCAGTATCTTTAGGATCAAACTTAGATTTGCAAGTGAATGTGTGTGTCTGTCTGCTTAAACCAAATGACCCAAAAGCAATTAGGGTTATTTGATAGAAGTAGACCACTGACCAGTCAACCCAACACAAAAGCCACACCCGTCTCCACATTACTGAACCAATGAGAAAGACCGATATCACAGGACAGACGTTTACTGTAGGGCTTATACAGCACTGTCTGGGAGTCATGCAAGCCACTTCACCTACGGTAGCAGACATACCGTAGATTAGACATTAGATAGATACATGTGTCGAGAGAATTACAGACATATAGACAGACACACTCATGAACACACAAAACAAGTCATACCGGTCTTAATCTGTGTGAATATTAACATCGTTAAGGTATAATGTGCATGTGGGTTTGCACAAAGACAAGTGCATTAATTAATTACGTCTAATTGCTACTTTGTCTAGAAAGGTTCATTAACAATTTCCTTTAACCTTTAAGGTTGTTGTGCTTGATGTTATGACCCTATCTCTGATGTGTGGTCTATTCAGCAGCTCAAAGGAAAAAATCAGCCTTGGGCTAAATGAAGGCAACACTTTTAAAACACAAAATAAGCAATTAAGATCAAGTAAGTTGAGTTAAGTCTCCATGAAGGTAACAAGTAATTTCAGAGAACATTCCCCATGAAGGGGACTCTACACATTATAGATATTGAATTAGTGTAGATACATTTAAGAACATCTAAAACTATGAAAAGTAAGGCCATTTGTGAACACTTGTGGGATCAGCTTGGGCATGCTGTTCGTGCCAGAGTGACCAACGGCTGACTTGCCATCCCACAGCAGTGTGTGACCAGGCTGGTGACCAGCATGAGAAGGAGGTGCCAGGCTGTTGTGGCTGTGTATGGTTCTTACTCTACTGACACTCCCGTTAAATTGGCAGTGTGTCTTGTTTATTCAGACTTCAATCATCCAATCCACCAAACAATACCAAACAAGAGTCAACAGCAAAAAAAAAAGCTGTGGACTGTTGCATTGTCAGACAAGATTTGGCCAATTTTTCATGGGTGTAACCCACATACTCAGCTCTGCTGCTCATCCCACAAATGCATGTTCCCTACTGTACAAATGTAGAACTATTTAAAAGTGAAATTATCAGGCTTTCCAATGGTATAAGATGTATTGCCATGAACCATTGTTACAACAAAGAAATAATCTACCAAACACAAATGTCATTATTTATTGTGTTGTTTACAAATGTCATTATTTGTCTTATGTTTATGTTAACAAAACATTAAATATGCAACATAAATTAATCGTGTATTCCATAGATAATCCTTTTAAATGTTGTAATGTCAGTTCAGCAATGTTTCTCTGCGGAACGAAGTGTGACGTAAATATAAATATAATGTACAACATGTCATAACATTGACACTAAAGTAAATTAAGAATGAAAAATAAGAATTTTCATCAAAATATAAATGCATCCTAAAACTCCAAAAAGTGCTGAAGAAAAAAACAAAACAGCAATTGATTCACAGAAACTGTACGCGGACGTTTATTCATTTCCTTTTCTCCATCTTTCCCACCCTGCTCTCATTTATACAAAGTCTAAATGGCTTATGAGAGCCTATAACAGCACTTTGTCAGGTCTCACCAAAAGCTCTTTAGTGAAGTTTAGAGCAGCTCTGATGTTTTCAGATCGATACCTGGCCATAACTCAAACACAAGTCAAGCACCATTACAGTTTATGGCACACAAACAAAACAAATCTCCCCCCAACACACACGCGCGCGCTCCACGTTCATTTTCATGAACACAAAGTGTTTTTGATCAATACCTGGCTATAGATCAAACACCTATTTCATTTTATGACCAACCTTTCCCAAGGCCCATTTGAGAAACACACGCAGCATAGCTCATGTTTTACCTATGACTGGCACTTTGACAGCTGCCATGAAATTGATAAGAGCTCCTAAATGCAAAATGACAGTTTAAGAACCTTGTTTTTGTGCTGTAGCCTAGTCACAATATCTAATAAAAGTACAAGGCACTTTCCCCAAGAGGACACTACAGTACTATACGTACCAGATGGAAACCAGAGACATAAAAACGCAGCAAACCAAACCTGCAGCTAGAAGCGCAACTCAAGATACCTTGATCCTCTCTGTGGGATAAATGACTTGAAATATGTCAACAACAACAACAACAGAGAGGTACAGTAGTACTGGGAAGTGTTTGCTTTCGCTCAACTTTCCAAATACCCATAATTAAGGAAATGGCACTTTTATTAATTCCCTTCCTTCATTGGCTTCAAATATAACCGCACTTCCCCATATCACAAACAAGTCTACATGATGCACAGATATTGAACAGAAGTGACAGGCTGCCATGTTTAATTTTTTCCTACCATCGACCTGGCAGCAAGGTAGGCATCAAACGCAGACAGTAATATTACAGTAATTGCATGAATCTTTCAAAACAAACCAATATTGACATTGGCCCATAACAGCACAGGTGCAATTGTTGATAATTTAAAGAAATATCAGTTATCATATTAAATCCTAAACCTTTGAAAGGCGTGATGCTCTGCTTTTGTCAAATATTCCTATTCAAATAATAATAATAATAATAATAATAATATTTACTGCGTGGTACAAGAATTGGATCAGAAAACATGAATCACCCAGCCTCTAATCTCAAGCCTGGACCGCACACCTGCCTGGGCATTATTACCAGTATTTCCAGTCATCTAGGGAGGAAGGGTGTGTCTGTCGATCCTCTTCCATGAAAACAGTTATTTATCCCACAAACCACCCCTACCATCATTCCTTTCATCTCCCAGTCACTGTCAGAGGAAATCGCACACCCCTCACAACCTACGCCCAACCATTCTCCTCCACCTCCCGCCCAACATTTCATCTGTGTACATCTACTAGATCCTTCCCGTTATATCACAGCTGCTCCTTTCCCCTCCATTGTCGCATCTTTGCTCTCGTCCACTAAACATCCTCATTCCCTCAAAGTGTCTTCTCTGGCTGTGTCCCGCGCGTCAACACCTCCATGTTTCTTTCTATCTCTCTCCTTGTCCCGCTCTATGGGATGTGGCTGCGTTCATTGGGTCATTGTCCTGCCTCAGAAGCCAAGCTGACCTTTGACCTCTATGGTCAGTGGTCATTGCCCCGGCACTCTAAAGGCCACCTGGGGGACTGTATCTGTCACCCAACATTTTTGGGACCACACCTGTTATGCAAATATTCTTAAAACATAAACATAGTTGGAGTACAGGCAAGAGAACATTAAATATAGAGAAAGGGGTCTGGCTATTTATAAAAAAGATCCCGTGAGGATGTCATTTTGTTTGTGTAGTTTAGTTGCTGCTTCCCATGTTTGATAATACTATAATATAATAATCATGCAGAAAAGACAAAAGAGAAATGCTGTATGGGCAAGTTGGGCAACATTTCTTTATATGACGATTTCTTTTGTCCCATCCTCTCATTATTGATGCACTAATTTAGCCACCTCAAGCATGCAAAACCATTCAGGTTGCTTACACACAAATTCAAATTAAGCATTACAGCAGGTAGGTGGAAACCCCACTAGTGACATTCAGACACGCTGTTCAGATTTTAGCCTGCCTTGCTCAGGTGCTGACTTGTCACACTCATGTTATGGACTACCAGAGACGACAGGCACAAACAGATGCTCACACATGACTTGACGCTACTCATTCCATTTGTTTAGCAGTTATCTCCATCCTTACGTCTCTTGTAACCCTGCGGTTCAAACAAGCATCTCTCATGGCAGCGTTGTTCCCGCTCTCAGTGAGTTTCAAATGCAGGCTATTCAGTTACACAACCACAACCCTGAGACATCCCACAATGACAATTATCCTGCATAGCAGCAGCTGCAACCTGTGCCTGAGAACCAAGAAGAGCATTTATGAAAATAGCTTTTCCTGCTGAAAAGGCAACTAAATGGCATCATAAAACAAACAGGGCAATTTCAAGTTTGTACCGCTTCCTCTGACTTAACAGCCTCAATTTCAAACTGAATTGCATGCACAGGTTTTATATTTATATTGTGATAGCTAGGGGTAATGTTTATGCACTTTTCCGCCCCCTGAAAATATGCTGCTGTAAAATCAAATAAAACATTATCCACATAAATGGAATATCTGCCCCATTTAGACAGTATATATCACAGTTACAGGGACACATGCACTGATTTCCACAACAGAATACGCAGGAATGCGCATATCAATCAATACAGACCTACTTATCCAGTTTACCACCTGTATGAGCCTTTGGACTTTATTTACAAAAGAAATTGGTCAAATTAAAATATCAATAAGAACACTTTCCATACAGTACGTCTATTTAACTAAATATTACTTTTGAAATGTTTAATACATGCTGTCTGTGTGTGTGAGAGTTTGCTTCTATTTTTCTGTTCCATGCTTACCTATTTACGTGTATCTGTAAAACAGTGTTTTTGTTTTGTTTATAAGTAATCTACAGTACGCAGAAACTATGTGCATGTGAATTACATTTAGTTAAAATGTTTGTGTCTTATACAGTGTTTCTTTGAGTGTGCGTGTTCTTTTAGAGTGGCTATTCTTAGTGGAGGCCAAACACTAAATAGGCAAATGATACAAATCTTGCGCTTCCCCGCTATAAATTATCAGCTCATTACAGTAATGCGCCCCATCTGGCATAGAGGCAATGGGGGGGGGTAGAGAGAAAGATAGTGGACAATATGTGTGCACTTTTCTGCTTTTACGCTTGCGTGTGTTCTAGTGTTTTCAGTGCGTGAGACTGTATAGGAGAGGTCTGTGTGTGTGTGCGCGCGCACGTCTTCATGTTCTGCAAGACAGCCTGAAGGTAGAGGGAGAAGGACGACAGGAGCAAGCAGGGTCTGCCGTGCAGGGAAAAGAGAAAGAGTGGGATGTGTTTAAAGAGTTTTAAATCTCAAGAGAAGTGCTTTTCATTAGGATCAAATCTATCATCTGGGCTGTGCTGGGGGAAAAAACCACAGGAGAATGTGAACACACCAGGCAAGAGGAAAATACAGGCGAGCAGATGGGGGAAATAGTCAGAGGGAAAAGGGATGAGACCTAATAGCTGTAATTGAATAGTGATCTAGGGAGCTTGAGCGCATACACTGATTAATACAATTCAGATTGATTGTCTCCTAGTAACTGTGAGAACATCTTTCTGACTTTCATATTTGAATGTTAAACATGCTATCTGAGCTTCTCAGTGTGCGTGCGTGTGTGTGTGTGTGTGTGTGTGTGTGTGTGTGACTGTGTGTGTTTGAGTGCACGCTCAAGAGAGGGCTTTAAGAAGGGTAGAGAAGATGAGGGCGCCCTCTAGTGCCTGCATGCTCTTTTACCCCCAGTGCTTAACCACCTTGAACAGGCTCTCGCTAAAACACTCCCTCGGCCACGCTGATAAGCACGAACGGACGGGCAGAAACGCTGATGTAGGAAATAGCGGCGGAGATGTGCGATGGCCGTTCGGAGTTCCGCTTGCACTTAAAAGTAATGTGAGGATTTATCAGTGGGGTCCGAAGCGATCGCTCACGTTAGCAAGTCAGGCCTGGCGTTCAATTAGCGCTGTAGCTAGCGACCGGCATTTCAGGCCGACACCCTGGCTCCTGGAAAGCCAGAGGGCCAAGTCAGCACAGTGAGAGGAAATGGTGCCGTTTCCTTGCTTAAGCCGCGCTGTAATCCCTCGTTGTTGCTCCCACCACTGACAACAGACTTCCTTTTAAGCATCTGCCTTCTCACAACTCTCTGTCTCTCTCTCTCTCTCTGTGTTTCAATTGTTTTATGAGGCATCTCTTGTGTCATGGAAACACAAGAGAGAAAAAGAGAGAAAGAGAGGATGGGTTGAAGGTAGAATAGGAAAGTAAAACCGTGACCAGAGCTGCTACAATAAATTGACCATAAAAAAGGGCCACAGAAGATACATGTTTGTTTCCTCTTTTCTGCGCCTCTGTCTCCCTCTATCTGCTGATGTGTTTTACTTCCCCTCTTTCCCATCACTCCTTTTCTCTCCAGGTACATGTGGAAATGTATGGAAAAGCACAAAGTAGAGCAACTAGAATATTTTCCTCACCTTTCCAGAAACATTAGCAGCTAGCGATTTCCCAACTTTTTCAACCACGTCCCCTAAAATGGTTTGTTTTGGGGGGTTAACAAGCTAAGAACTCTGGGGGGTTAACAAGGTAAGGACTCTTTGGGGGGTTAACATGCTAAAGACTCTTTATTCTAACAACATAAACACAACCATGAGTACCAATTAAAAATGATACATTTGATAAGAACATGTATGAAGAAAAAAATGAAATACAAAATCAACAGGATAGGGGCAGGTATACTGTATCAGATGTGTACCATCAGATAACCCTTTTTCTAGTTTATTAATCCATCATGCAAGGCATTCTGGGGTCTTTAGCTTCTCCAGTAGGACATATCTAGCTGGATAACCTCTGAACTGCTAGCCTCTTTCTCTTTCTCTCTCTCTCACTCTCGCCCCTGTATTTCATATCTCTGTAAGGAAATATGCAATTAGCTTCCAGGCTAGGACAACAACAGCAAGGCGTGGTGCAGAGGGGATAATCCCTCGTTCAGGAGAGACATTCGAGAAACTCTCGGTCTCCTCTATATGAAAGAGGCACCATTAGTGGTAAAGAGGCCCCATAACTATGTCCATGTTACAGCTTGTACCATCTCCTCGGTCAGTTTTGTTACACCTTCTACTGTATATTATTAACAGCCAGCGAGCCAAACCCATAGAGTCATGTAGTTAAGAGTAGTAATGCACCGATCTGTTTTTTTCTAACAGGAGTCTACATTGGGAGACTTATCTAGCCTAACAGAAGTAAATAATAACAACAATTCAGTTAAACACATGTCAGATGGTTTTGGATGTATGCAGGCCTATAGCCAAAAGTTGCAACAGTCAGACTCAGTGTAGAGGTCGGTATACAGTCGATGGAAATTGGACCCTATCCCTAGTTACAGCTGGCAAAGTCACATCACCTTAAAGTATGTGCATGTGTGGCAATAGATTAGTGTTATTAGTACAAAGTAGGGGTGTAAGAAAATATCGCTATACCTACTGTATCACAATATTACGGTTTGCGATACTGTATTGATTCTGAAGAAAAAAAAAAAAAACTTGCCACACATTAGCATTGCTATGAGTTTTCCACAGATTAGAATCACAATATATTGCCTTGCTTAGAGTATCACAATATATCGCAATATATTGAATCATGGCCACTGTATCGTGATACATATGGTATCGCCAGATTCACACAGATACACAGCCCTAGTACAACATAGGACAGCTAATATATTCTAATAATATACGTATTGCTGAACAGAGGGAAATCTAAAAAACATATTCCAATTGGATCCTTTCAGAATCCCTCAGCCTCCCACTGTTTTAGTACTGAATAAGTAATGAGATCCAAAATCAAACACAGCAGAAAAGTTTCGCCCTCTCTTACCTGAAGGGGCCCCAGTAGAAAGCAATGAACAGACAAACACTGAGCACATAGGAAAGTTTGGAGGTCAGGTGTCAAGTGTGTATAAACTGAACAGGTGTGAGTTATTGAGCAAAAGTGGGACTGCAGGCCTGGAAAACACACATGGACACACACACACATACACACAAGTGATCAAAGTTTTAATTCATTATGGAGAGGTGTATCCATACACATAAATGATTCAGAGACTAATATAGTGTGTGTGCGTGTGTGTGTGAGTGTGTGTGTATGTGTGCGTTTGTGTTTTTGTGTTTTGACTTGGTCCTGACCTGCTGTCTACCATGGCAAAAATCCACCAGAGAAATAAAAGAGCCATTTTTGTGCTAAAAAAGGATCTGCCGATTGGCACGTTTCCATTCATGTATTTTGGAACTTTCAAAACAAATGGATTCTATAATTGAATAGGCAAGACATCTAAAAACATCTGTAGTTAAAACAAATGCATGCAGCACTGGGAAATGTGCAGCCAACTGCCAAACATTTTCTATGTTGAATGAAAATAAATAAATGAGTCTAATACTTGGCCCTTTCACTGTGTTTAACCCCCCCACTCCACCCCCCACACACACAGTAGCCTTTCATTCTCCCACCCTCGAATTAACTAACTTTAGTGGGCCCTGAAGCAGGGAGAAAACCCAGCTAATGTATTGTGTCCTCTAGACCAATCGCCGATGGATGGCTGACTACTCAATAGAACATAATGGTCAATTAGACTGCATGTACGCTAATGGTCCACATTAACTAGCTAGACTACGGAAGCAAGGGCTGGGTTAATTTCTGAAATTATGTTTTCTACCCATTGGAAAGTGTGCAGCACAGAAAGTTTGGAGAAGTGAAGTACCACAACTTAGCTCAGGTAATATTGAGTCATTAATCAACCCCCAGAGGCAGTTATTTCAACTGTTTCAGCTCCTGTTTTTGCACCTTAAAGGGTCTCAATGAAAACAAAGATACCTAGTGCAGCCTACACCCACACTGCTGTACCTGTATTTAATATTTTACACAAATATTCAGGCACGGCACAGAAAGACTAAAAGGAGAAACTACTTCCCAAAGGCAGCAACCTTAGAACGCAATGTGGTAAAAATGTTTTCTGTTTTTTCCTTATTGCCGCCCATCGAAAGATGCTAACATTATAGTCAGGCAACTACCAGCTTGGCCACACACACAAACACACACTCAGCTACTATAGGAAGCTGTACGCTCATGGCATCTTCCTCAGAAATCTCCCCCACCGTAATTAATCAAAGCGTGCTCTCTTTTCTTCCGACAGTTAAGCCTGTCACACCTCCCTCTCACTCTTTCATCATCTCTCGCTTCTTAAAGAGCCACGTGGCGGCCGATATGAGACCTGAGGGGGTGGCGATATGACACAGCGTCGACGGAAAACAGCAGCCGCGGTTTAAATCATAGTGACGTGCAGATTTATCACTGTTTAACTTGTCCAAAGTGTCTCCTCTAGTTGCCGCAGATCTGACTGCGCGAGTTGGTTGGTTGTCCGTGGGGAGGGACCACTTCCCAGACAAGCTCAGCTCCATTCCGCTTCAGCACGGCCTGCACAAAGCTGACGATGGCCTCAGCTCTGAAACCATTTCTATCAAAAGATTTTAGCATTCTGATGGATGCTCTAACACCGGCCCCCTCTGAACGGGGATAACCGTGTTCTTTAAGTTAACACTAGTACTACTGTACCTAAGCTAGCTGTATACTCCAAACTCTCAGTGTTCCTGTTCACAGTTGTACTTAAAATACTGTACCTTTCTTACCTCAATACCTCAAAGTGATTCCAGTGTAACTGAAAAACAAATACCATCGAGTAGAGTACGACAGCATACATTACACTACAGTATACGGTCTTTATAGCCAACTAATGTATGAAGTAACCCTAAGTTAAGTCATTTCATTAGCACACAATTAGGTCTACTGCTCTTTGAAAATTGACTAGTTGTCCCTAAGAAAGAACAATAAATAATGAATAACCCCCCCACACAAATTAAAGGTGCACATGTTAGTGCACATACACATGAACACAGGCTTAAAGGCAGCCCCACATCAGTCAGAATGCACGTGATGGATGTAGCAGCAAAGTGCTTCAAACAGAGCCAAACCTGAGGGACTCGAGAGGAAAAGGTGCGAGGGGAAAAAAGAAAGGGAAACGGGTAATGAAATAAAGGCTGGTAAACATGAGCCCGACAAGGGACGAACGCCATGGCTGACGGCAAAGCTATGATAGATATGACTTAGGATTGGCCAACACGGTCATATGGAGAGAGGAAATTTAGCTTGGGAGTTGATTGATAAATGCTGCAAGCGAGGGAGCGGGAGAATGGAAGAGAGAGAGGCCTGAAAAAGGCAGAAAGAGGCAGTTTGCCAGCAGGTGTAGAGAGGTTTACGCAGGCTTAGTGAACCCCCGTAGCAGGCGAGGCACAGATAGAGACGAAGGAGAAAAGAGGGAGAAGGTAAGCTTGTTTTGCACTGGGAGACAGGGGGTCTGCCGTTAAGATGGATGGGCCCCAGCCATTGATAAGGTCAGACCTCATTTGCGCCAGACCTTTTACATTTTGTGAAACGTTGGTCTAGCCGATGGACTGTCAGTAGCGATTCGCAGCAATGAAAAATGAACAAGCTTTTGGGAAATTGTGACTCCATTGTGAAAGCACGGCGCCCCGGCGCCGCTCTGCCACTGTGACTTGTCTTATACCGTATAGAAATAAAAAAACTATCCGAGATTCTGCCTGTTTTGCGTCTCTGCTGGGCTGTTGAATATAATCTGGCTATCCTACTGGTTACTCCTCCATGCTCTCACTGTCTCTGAAAACCATTGTCTTTGTGTCACCATTTTTTTATACCTCCTTTTCCCCAAACGTTGCAGGTTGTCATGCCAGTGTCTTTGTTCAAAATCTATTACCTGCTGTACCATTCCAATTTTCTTCCCTCTCTCTTGCCATCCTTCCACTATGCCCACTCCACTTTCCTTCACACAAAAAAAAAAGAAAAGCATAAAAAAAAATAAAAAAATACTATAAAAGTCTGTTTACCAAATCTATTTAACCTGTCAAACAGACATTTATAGTGATGAAAATATATAGGCTGGAAAAGGTGAGAGGTTTTATTGCACATACTGTTCAGTATGTTGAAGAGGAAATCATCTAGCACTGAAGATCTGGTATCATACAGGTTTAGTCAGGATAAGAAAACAGAACAAACTGGGATATAGATAGAATACATTTACTAAATGAGCATAACTATGCATATTTACAGCCCTACTGACCAAGAGGAATATTTCCTCAAAGGAATAATCATTTATGTTATTCTTGCAGACTCAATAATAAAAAATCTGTCAAATTCTTATCAAAGCCTTTCATAAAAAGGCTTCATGTATACGCAAAAGTATCCAACAAGATTAAGTCAAAATCACTCATTGCGTTTGAGCAGGCTTTTTAATTATGAGGTTTGAACTACAACAATAGGGCTTAACGTAATTGCTGGTGTGGCTCGTATGACAAAGCTCTGCCTAAACAGTAATTCATCTGCGTATGGTGGGAAAGCTTCAAGGGCCATTAATTCATGCAGTAGATGCTTATACCAGCGGAAAAAGCAAATTTCCTAGCCTGTCCAGCATGTATTTTAGATGAGCCCAGCATCTAATTTGTTTAAAAACCAGCCGATCCATGTCAGCTTTTTAATGTAAAATACAACCACTTTTGATTAAATTGGATTGTGTGCATCTGAAACAACCCTATATATCAAAGACCATAGGAATTCACTTTGTCTTCTTATTTTTTAGCGGTTGATCATTAAAGTACATAAAAACTCGACCCTCCCAGTCTCTTCAACAAGGGTTTATAACTTCAGTCCTGAGGACTGTAACTTCTTACACAGAGACACTAATCTGGCTGGGCTCCAAGGAGCAGTAAAAACAGCTTCTATAAACTACCATCAGTGTTTCAGATATGCAATTCAATTGCATCTCATCAGACCAGTGGTCACTTATATGAAGGCAAAGATGTGCCTACACGATTAGCTTATTCTAGCACTCACGTACTGTAATGCATGGTCAACAGCTTTTTATTGAGCATTTAACACCACAGACCCCAAACTGTCTGCGTACACAGTATACAATATTGTGCTTCATTTAAATAGTACAGAGGAACAGACAAGAGCAGGCATAGTTTAGCAGGGCTCTACACTGACATTTCAGGAGCCCAGCCAAAATTGTAGGATTACTACAGCACTAGTGTACAACACTACAGCCAAGGATTTGGGAACACAGTATTTATTAAGGGCAAGCATAATGCGTAACTGTTTTGCAATTATTCACCTTTTGTATTTTGTTTTTAATTTGTTTTCATTGTATGTTAATCTCTATATTTTGATGTCTGAATGGCTTGGTTTTTGACAGAGGAGAGATGATTAAGCCAACATTATCATGTTTGGCCTATCATAAAATATATGTTGTAGGCCTAGATTTGCTCACGTGTGACATGGTCGGATAAGCTAATGTACTCTATAGATCAGGGGTGGGCAATCCTGGTCCTGGAGGGCCGGTGCCCTGCATGTTTTAGATCTCTCCCTGCTCCAACACACCTGATTCACATGAATGGGTTCGATAGCAGGCTTCCAACGACCCATTCATTAGAATCAGGTGTGTTGGAGCAGGGAGACACCTAAAACATGCAGAGCACCGGCCCTCCAGGACCAGGCTTGCCCACCCCTGCTATAGATGTTTCCCCCACTTTATTAATGTTAGAACTTCTACAGTAGGCTAAGGTCTCTATATTTAACGTGGATGAATATTGCAGGTAGAGGACAACCAGAAACACTAGGCTAGAATATAGGATTTACATTTTTATTGATATATATAGTATATTGGAAAGTTAAGCTATACAGATATGTTCTTCCTATGTCGCATTTGCAAGTGAAATGGTCACACTGTAGAGCCCTGCTTACCGTGGGACTGTCATCAATAAAATCAACATAAAAATACAGGTTCACTACCAGCTCTCATCAGACGCTGACCAAACAGCGGCAACAACGCCAGCACAGAGCAAGAAGGCACTATTCACTGAAAGGGACCACAGCAGCACTGGCCAACAGCAGGTAATGAGAAGGTCAACTGGGGCTGAGATCTCCAGTGTCGTCCTAGATGGTATGTCGAGCTAGGTATCAGTCAGGTAGCGCGGTGGAAGCCCAAAATCCCCATAGGCTCTAAGCTGCAAACAGACTGCGTGACTGAGGCTGATACAGATGTTGGTCTAATTGACATAGCAGGCCAAGACCGGTGCGTCTGCGCTGCCTGGCCTGGCCATGTTTACATTGGAGCTCGCTCACATTACATTAGTCATTAGGGGTGCGAGCAAGAATCAAATCGAGCGAGACGGCAGCGTCACGGATCCATGCAAGCATCATGTTGTTCCACCCTATACCCCCCCAACCCCTCATTCTGTCTTTGTTAAAAAGCCCATTTGTGAAGGGTGCCAAGACAGGAAAATAACGCCTCAGTGTTTGACATTTGGGGTTCTCTCTGTAGAGCATGAATCACCACACACCTGTGGAACACACAGGTTTACACCCCATTAAACAAACCGCAGAACGTTCGCTGACGCCCACTAAGGTCAATTTTACCACCATGTCTAGGTAGTTATAGAAAACCCAAATAAAGTAACTGGTTGGTCAAGCAAAAAGAATGAGGCCTTATCAGACAGAAAGCCAAGCAAAGCTCTGTGTGGCATTACTCAGTTCTACCCCCTGAACCCTGGCACTTAACTCACACACATCAGATAAAGCACTGTATTAAATGTCAGCATGAGCACTTGGAAAGCAAACGTGAATGATATCCAAAAAACCACTGCCATCTAGTTAAGCACATAAGGTTTTTCAACATGGCACCCTGTGAAGCTAATAGCGCAGGCTAAGCCTTGGTAATGGCAGACGCGCTTCTAGGCTAAGTTCCAACCCTCTAAGCTTTCCATGTCAAATAAAATCAATGTGAGCTATATTCTACCCATGTAAACGTGTAATTATCTGTGTTCTATCATTACGGTTTTAGACTAACTGCAGCTAAAACCAAGCAAGACAATAAAGTTTCCAGTTGGAGTTTGAAATGCTTTGAGCTAGCTTTAACAACTAGCAGAAGGTTGCCAGAGAAGGAAAAATGTTCACAGCCAGTCAGGATCACTGCCACTTATGCAGCATCTCGCTGCGTTTTGTGGGCAATCTCTTTTATTGCAGGGATGACATAATTCACCCAACTTTCATGCAGCGCTTATAATTCTGTCACCCCTGGCATGCTGTAGCTGACCCTGACTGCTACCCTATCAGGCAGACACCTCTTGAGGTGAAATCAATAACGAGTGCTGAGGATGGAGCGTGTTTGTCACTGTGTCCCTGGACTGTCAGTCATAGGGATCCATCTCAACTGTCTGCTGTAGCCACTTTAGCCAGATGTTGGGCTGGCAATGAGCAAGGAAGACGAGGTGTCAGATATATTCAGATTACCATAATGCTTATTAAGAACCATTAACCATAAATAATTGACAAGAGTGCTGGGGGACGTATGCATTCAATTTGACAAGTTAGATGGAACGGGCTATTTGATAATACTGTACTGTACATGCTACATGAGTGATACCGATATTGTTTGAGTTATTAAAAAGAATAATGTGCTACATAATTAGGGGGCATTGTTCAATAAAATAGAACTACACAATGGAGGGCAACCTTTGCCATGTCTATCTTTTCAACGCTTTATCCTATAATAGCGGTGCTTCCAGAGAAAAGCCCAGTGCTTTTCCTGTAGCATCGCGCACAAATGCTTTTTTTTTTTTTAAATTAGAATAAAGAAGAAAAAAAAAAAAAGAACAGCGTTAAATAGAAATGGAAATAATAACCTGTAACTTCCGGTTAGCAAACCAGCTATACACACACTTCCTGCTTGGCATGCATTAGGCGGCCGTTTGCATATGGTGGATGTATACAAACTGGAAATGTGCAATTACACAGAAATTAAGCACTATAGAAGGTGACATTTTATCTTCAAACATTGAAGAATAGAATCACGCTAGTGCCCAAATGTTGCCCACACACACACACAACCCAAACAGCACTTGGCATACTGTGTAACATATGGTCTTTATTTGATGCATTTTCTGAATGTGTGTGCCGCCTGTTCACAACCCAATTGCATTTGAGAGAAACAAACAGAATGGGCCAGATGAATCAAGCAGCACTCGCACATAATACAAAACTACTACCGCCATCACCATTAGGAGGGGTCTGTTAAGTGAAACAAGGCTGGAAATTATGAAAAACAATTGTGAATCAAACAGGGCATTTGAGGTTTGGCCTAATGGCTGAGGCGACTGAGCATATGCCAATGAATGTACATACTGTACATTCAATTTACTGTTAAATGTTGCCGCCCTATGTTAATTACCATTAGGATGTCATGTTTCAGAATGGGCTGCAATCTGTTCTCCCTCCCTCCCTCTCCCTCTCTCTCTCTCTCTCTGCTCATTGACTTAATGGCTTTTTTCATCTGCATTTAGCACAGTGCAACATACACTGAATAGTAAGATGCAACAGCCTCAGTAAGAGTGATAATCTACTGAGTGGGGAAATGTATTGAATATGTTTACTTATATACAGGCTTAATCTCATTCTTACCCATGGATCGTCTGTGGAACACACAAGCTCCAAACACTGCTTGGTGGTACAATAGTCTACCCTGCTGTTATACGTACTGTATTCTCACTACAATGTTCCACTCCAACACAATGGTTTTTTTACCACCCTCCGCATTCATTGAGAGGTGTCTGACAGTGAGTGAGTGAGTGCACATTATGGATATTTGCATTCGCCTGCATTCGCCTGCCTCGCCGACACCTACAATTGTACTCAGAGGAATGGAGAAATAGGTGTCGATAAAAATGGTGCGCCGTGCGAAAACGGGGACACGTTCGGCTCCAGTCAAATCGGCTCCTTTGTTGAACACCTGTGGCACAGCACGGTCACACACACAGGATTGACATTTTGAGCAGTGAATGAACCCCTGGGCTCCAAGGTCACAGATGAACACACTTGCATTTACAGCTGGGCAAATGAAGAGGTACAGTATGTCTACATAAGTGCTGGAAATGAACTAATCTTTGAGTGTGTGCGTGTTGTGCACGGATGCACTTGATTATCTCCAACGCACAGGGCTTCCACTGCCAACACAGTGTGGCCATTTCACAGGAGAGCTACAATTTCCGTCCCATAAACTGTGTTGAGATTGCGAATGGAAATATTGACTATGTCCCACTGCCCTGAAGCAAACAATAAACAGGAAAAACTGCTAGCTTGTATTTACCTGCACTCTCCAGGGCACAACAAGGCACAGTCTCCAGCCGTTTTGGTAAGCTAACCCTATATTGCTAACTATGTCTGTTAGTGTGTGTGAATGTGTGTGCGCGTGTGTGGGTGTGCGTACTCGTGCGCACCTTGTGAATGCATATTGAAGGCTCCCATGGGGTCTAATGTAGACTAATAAGAAAGAAAGGTAATGTTGACCTAGTAATAGCAGGTTTCCTGCCAAGGCCTGAAAAGCCGCTTTGTGCAACACTGCGTCCTTTTAAGGCAAAACGCTAGGGAGTAGTGGAGTAATGCCTAAGAAAATGTCAGCTCACTCAAGGCATATGTTTGTTATACAGACTAAACCATTTGATTTATATTTGACACATACAGTACAGTGCATGTTAAATAATTACCATTGTGACCCATTCACACACACAATATCATATGCTGCAACTACTTGCGTATTGTCAATGTGTTGTGTGACGTGTTTGTGTTCACTATAGATAACGAAATAATAAACAACAGTATGAAAACTGTTGTTTGTTGTAAAACATTCTGATGACAAACCTGCAAAAAAGCATAAAGATATTTAATTAATTACACATTTGCTGGCTTTACTCAAAATGCCAATATGACCTCATTCTGTAGACTGTTACAAACATTTAAATGTCATGTTCTGTGCTTCTTTTATCAATCCTCTCAAAGGACTAATTATAATACAGGTGAGGCAGTAAATTGACTTGCTAACAAGCCAATGAGCCAAATTCACCAAGTCATTAATTACCACAGTAGCTCCTCAAAACCCACGTCCATTAGCATTTGGATTTATTTGGCGATTAAACTGTTTCAAACTGAAGTTGGATGAAATGTGAATGCAAAAATTGCATAAGCACAGTTGTCCCACCCTAACAGGTACAACAACATTGATCAAGCAGTGTGTCTAATTCTCAGATGTGTGTCACGTTCTGCTCACATGTTCACTATTGGAGGTTAAATAGGGACTAGGGCTGGGCGATATGCTGGAATATCGTAATTTTTTCAAAAGAGATATAAGATTAGACAATATCGTTTATATCGATATAGTTATATTATGCGTTCATTCATTACTTTTTTGATTTGTTCGTCTCTCCCTCTATGCCTGCACTTGGTCTGAGGAGTGGAGTCAGGACCACCAGAGAAAGCTCACATCAATTAATGTCGCTACTAATGTAAAATTTTCGTCGGGTTTCCTGGTTTTTCTCTATGTCTGAAGGATTTAGTCCACTTTATAGAAAATACCGATATATATATCGTGTATCGGTATTCAACCTAAATATATCGGGATATTATTTTTGGTCCATATCGCCCAGCCCTAATAGGGACTGACCACTAACCACAAAAGCATAAAGGTCAAAAAGATACAGGTGTAATTAAAATCAATAGCAAGACATGGACAGTACATGTTGGCCTGAACACTTCCTTTCACGAGTGAGAAGAAGCTGGAGATGAATGTGTCAAGGGAACACTAACAGCAGTCCGTGGTATTTGAAGGCTGGATGAGGGCAAGGTACAGTAGCAGAGTGAGTTCAGTGTGTATTGAGCTTGAGGGCAAAACACTACACAATGTTTTTGCACCTGCATATTTTTCCTCACACAGCGTATCTAACCTTCAGCTTCGAATGGCCTTGAAAGAACGTGGAAATTAATTTGATAGAGCTCCTACTAGATAAATCCAAAGCAATAGCACGACCATAGCTGTTACCTGGACTGAGTTATTGATCCAAAACTGCAGACAGTCGAACCTAGTTTTAATATAGCAAACCATACATGCATAAACCTCTCTCTTTACCAAGAAATATATCTAAAAACAAATGCACAGCCACATGAACACATAAAGAAGCCCCATGTGCACATGCAAACACAAAAACAGGCCCCGGAGTCTCTCATTATCGTGTCCGAGTGCCGGGCATATAATTGAGGGCTTACTATACGCTCGCCTTCTGCTAAGCCATGTTATCTGACAGTGCCACACACAGCTCTCACAAGCTTGCCCTCCGCTGGTACCCATCTGATTAGGGGCATTCTGTAAATTAAGCTTTACAGGAGGGGCAGATCACAGCAGCAGGAGAGAGGAGAGGAAGGAGAAAGATTACAATATGCAGAGAGGAAGCTACGTGGTCGACAGGCCAGCATACCAAACGGGAATAAAGAGACGGAAACCCGGGAGAGGGGAAGATTATGTGACGAGGGGAAAAGGAAGAACACCTCGGTAACCGCAAGCTTACGTCAAGCTTAGACGTCTAACAGAAAAACTTCCATGGACTGCATTCATTTATTGTTCACCTATTTCCATAAAGAACAAAGTCACTGATTTTGAAGATTCTCTGGACTGGTAAGGCTTTGGGCTGATTTCTTGAATTAATTAGAGCTTTGGCCAATGGTATTTCAGTCTGCTGGGTTACTTTAATTTGTATTTACATTAAATGCAAATGTGTCCGTATAAATACTGTATTATTTATAGCTAATCTAGCACCTATCTAAAGGTGTGCACTACAAAACATATTGTAGAACAGTAACGCTATAGGAAGAACCTCAGGAACCTATAGACTAGATATTGGCATTGCTGTGAGTTACATCACTTACAAGTGGCGCATCAGTCTGCAGACCAGAGTCATGATGGCAGTGACATACAGCGCGCCCGCACACACACACACACACACACACACACACACACACACACGTTATTGATCATGCAATGATAGGGGATAGGCATTACTGTTTGACACCCTGGCTGTTAGCCAAAGCTTCTGCTAAGACGTTTATGAGACACAAAGTGAGCGGTTTGACAGTTGCTGACGTCCACATTTTCTTTTGTATTCATGAACATTAGCCTTCGACTGAATGATGCACAATGCTTTTGTCAAACAACTGAGCGAGAGGACAGGACATTATATCAAGAGAGAAGAAGAGAGAGAGGGCTGTCGACCGACTGGAAGAATTCAGTAAGTCAAAGCAATTTCCTTCAACAAAGAACATTTCTGAAGAGGGATAAATGGATCAAAATGAAAAATGGCCTCCGAGCCCAAATAGATTTTACATTTAGATACTTCAGTAACCTTTATGTAAGCGTAGGGATCCTATGGAGATAAAGGCAGGGGGGTGTTGTGTTGGGCAGCGGCCACCGAAGTGAAATAAACCGGGTAAAAGGCAGGAGGTAAATGACAGGTCAAAGGTTACAGCCAGCTGGAGGAAATGACATCAGCAGGAAGTATGAATAAACAGTGGGGGATAATAACACAACACAAACGCTGACCTTGCAATGGATTAGCACTAGTGTAATCTCTCTAAAAATGTAAAAAAATGAGGGCTGGGTTGACCTTCATAAAAAGTTGAGTTACAAGTTGCCAGATGATTATAATCATAAAGCCAGATTTTAAAACTTTTGTTAAACCAATGAGTTTGCATGTTTATATTAATTTTTTAATACTAAGTGTAAACATACATAAAAAAAAAGTACAGACGATCACTTTACAGATACATCAGGAGTTAGTTTTTGGCACTTTTGGGGGGGCAAATGTTAGCAGGATGACTCAATATTAAGGTAAGGAATCTAGTCGAGAATTTAACAAATGCTTAAATTTGCTTTAAGATGGCAATCCAAAGCAAATAACACAATGCAATAAAAACAAATCACTGAATACATAAAAATGGAAATATTACAAAAAAGCAATTGCAAATTAATTACATAGGAAACAGATTTGGTCCCTGCAGGTTATGCTTCCATCTGTTTTCAGTTTCTTCTGTGTGATAATGTATATACTACCAGTATTTTAATTTACATTAATTGTTAAGTGGTACACTTTTCTGAAACTCTGGAAAACCTGGAAAAAAAACTGGTACGAAAGAAAAATCACAAACTGTAAAGAAACTGATAAGAATCTAATTACTGACTACATTGGATTGTAAATGTTCTGAAGCTCATAGAAACAACTACTTTATCAACTTTAACGTTTTGTTGTAATCTTCAGTGGCCCAATCTGAACACACCAGTGCTATCAGACCTATGTGCAAAGGAGTGGAAGCAGATGTAGCCGAAGATGAATGAAGGGTGATGATATGAGAAGGCATTAAATGCAATCTTCTGCACACTGAGTCAGCCAGAGCTAACTTTAAAACACAGCAGGGCACCTTCACTATTAAACACCCTACACAGCCTGACCGCCAACACACATCAACACTTCCGTAACCTAGAGGACAGCTCCATTTGCACCTGAGAAACCAGTCGAGGTGGTGGTTGGGAGGGGGGTGGATGGGCGAGAGGAGATAATTCAAAAGAAAATAATAGGGAAAACAACAAAGTCAGTGAGGGCCATTATGGCAATAGCCATCATTTTACACCTGTCCGCTGTCTTATATAGGTGCTATTCAGTGGCAATGGTTATAGTGTTGCCTCTAGAGAAATTCTCCTCATACCTAGGCACATGCGTGCACACGCGCACACACACACACACACACACACACACACACACACACACACACACACGGCCCTTCGTATGGACCAACCAAGAAAATGCACCGTCCCTTTCGTTAAAAGAAAACATCACAGCCAGTAATAACAGCGACATGGTCTACACACACTTACATAGCTTTGTGTTATTGAGTCCCATGGGTACACTTAGAACGTGCTGTTATTAGGAACTACAGGGCAGATGAGCGGCAGAAGGATGGGGGACAGAGAGAGAGAGAGAGAGAGAGAGAGAGAAAACAAATGGACCTTTTACATCAAAACTTTATAAACGCACATGGGGCCCATTGCTGCAAAAGCTATACTGTCTTGAGCAAAAGTATGTTACTGTCATGCAGCACCTCCTGCGACCATACACACACATACAATATACACGCACGCACGCAGAGTATAATCTCCTTGGCCTTCCCCTCCACAGACCTAAGCCTAAAATAGCGGAGGTTTTAACATCTTTTCCAAAAGTTAGGCAAAGTATGTGCACTGAAATATGATAGTGTGAGTGAGAGAAGATATGAAAGTATATCTCCCACAGTGTGTGTGTGTGTGTGTGTGTGTGCGTGCGTGTGTGTGTGCACGTACGCGTGTAAAAAGATGGTAGACAGTGTAAAGCCATGGCCCTCACAGCTTAAGCCCCTTTGCTTTTCTTCTCTATAAGGCAAACAGTGGATGGACTACAGGGCTTAGTTGAAATGGAGGAGGAGGAGGAGAGGACAATATATGGAAACTAATTCAATTTCAGCCCTTTTTATACAGCCTCCAAAATCTGCAAATACCAGCATCGGCTGATACAGAGAAATGGAAATCTGGACTTATAGACGTGGCTGCACACTGATGCCGGCCATCTGCACATTAGATGCCTATACTCCACTTCAATTGAGTGGCGTCTGTCTTCATAGGTGCCAGTCTAATCTCTGCTCTCTAAGCCATTCAGCTGGCCCGTTACATATCATGCCACTATTGAGAGCATGACGCAGGTCTTGTAAACAGCATATTTCATTTAGCTACCCTGAATAAGCTTTTATTGCATTTCTACTAGAAGCAATCTTTGGATATGCATCATTCAGAATATGCACGTTAACATGAATTATGGTATGGTGTGTAACACATATACTGTATATGTGCTACGGTCTCAAAGGGATTAGTAAAATGACTGGCATTTTCTTAAGTGACAAAACAGTACATTATGGGTGGTGGAAAATGTATGCAATATATGTTTCTATGGAACAGTACTGCTGTATAAGATGGAGCAAATGTGATTACTTCACGATTATCTGATTGGCTGAGCAGTGTTTTCCAAGACATGCTAAAGAGAAAACTTGATAGAGAGGCATTTACCTGTTTTAATCTAAGTGTGCATTCCTTCTTAGTTCCTCTCTTATTAAATAGAAAACATTAATTAGCATTCCCAACAAGCTAACAAACAAAAGCCGCGGGGAGGTGAGAGCACCCTGTACAAGCTAGGTGGTGGTACTGTAGCAGGGATAGGCGTACATGCTGGTGGCCTAGTCATTCTCATTGATTTGCGGAGATAATAACCCCCTTCATGGGCCTTCACCTTCGCCGTGCCCACTAGCGCTCAACAACATGCGCTATTCCCTCTTTCTCCTGCTTGCTCTCACTCTCGTCCCTGGAGGAAAAAATAATGCGCGACTTGTGAATCTCCCTAGTAGTTGCTGTGATGGGGTGGAGTAATACGACTCCACTGGTTTTCAGGGTTGATGTGCGATATGGAGGAGGGTCACTGCTATTGGCCCAGGGGGTTCAAAAATGCTCCCCTTTTCCTTCCTTTACGTTTAATGTTATTTGTGTCAGGGGGATAGCACCTGAGTAATTCTTCCATGAAGGGCTGCTGTGTTGTTGGCTATACAGTACTGTAAACACTCAGCTGCCGCTGGTCTAAAAATAGATTGTATTAATGCTCTTTGAACAATGATCGGCCTAGTGAAACTCAAAAGTTTGACAATGCATGTAAAATTGTCCAGGTCATTACATGATCATAAACTGAATTAACAGAAGAAAGAAAATCACTAAATGAAGATGAGAATTCTACAGGTTGGATTAAATTAAAAATTGGAAAAGAGATTGGTGATTAAACAAGATCAATACTGTAAGTAACATATTGACATACAAGGTCAGCTTTGGTGCACCTAGGCATAAATGTTAATGTTATAGTGTTCTTGAGTTCAAAACAGCTGTTAAACATGTGATTTGTTAATTTACTCACTTTTGCACACTGTTCTTATATAGTTATAGTTCTATGCTGTACATTTACAGTATGTAATTACAATAATTAAAAGCATTAACACGTATCCACATTTGCTTCCAGACCGTGTCAAGCTCTACCTGCCTCCTTGGGGGAGTTTATTCCTTGTCTTGTTTAGTGCTTATACATTTATTTTATTTTATATACAGTATATATAAATGAAGGGAAAAGCAAACCTTCCTGAATCAAGTCAATTTCACCAACATTGACATTTGACTGATTAAATTAAATGAAAAGTTGATGAAAAGTTAAGCAAATTTTCCCTCTTGAAATATGTTGTATTTCTTCAAACAATATTGGAAAGACCCGGATTCGATAAGTAGAATCAGAATTGGAACCGGAATAGATTAAATGTAAAAGATACCCAACCCTATAGTGACAAACAGACTATTTAGCAGTCGGCATGGCTGCTAGATTGTGCAGCCCATTTAAAAACGCCAGCTTTTAGAGTTTCATTATTTAGCTACTGAACGGTAGGCAGAGAGGGGTAAACAAGCTATTACACTATCTAAGTTTACACCACGTTATGTTCCACAGCACTTAGATGGCAGTAAACAACTGCTTAGTAAACATGATGGAAGACAAACACACACAGAGTAAGAGAGATAGATTAATGCATTAGGACAGCTAATGCATAAAAGCTATGGCTTTTGACACACTTGTGAAGTCCTCATGACATTTGACAATATAATTACTCTTATTTGAATGTGCTCTTTCAAAAGCATTTCTCCATAACTGGAAGGCTGAGGTTGCCTGTATGTATACATATGAATACCACTATAATAACATATTTAGATAGCAGTGCATAAAAATAAAAAAACACCACGTCAAATAAATAAATAAAACAATTCAACTAAACACGATGTTTCTCGTGTTTTTTTTTAAATTCAAGGGTTAAAAGGAGAAATTGCCCTTTTGTTTTCCCTGCCAAATGTGTCTATATCCAGCTAAAGCCGTGTGTGATGGTTTTACACATGAACATAGACAAGAAACACATTTGTGCTCACACAAAAATGACATCCATGTGTGCACTCAAACTAAACCCCCATCTATCAGTGTTCACTGAATTTATAGTCAATTACCTTAGATGAAAGAGAGAGCTTTGAGACAAATAGAGAGCAAGGGGGAGAGAGAGAGTACAGAAATACATGTTGGGAGGGAATCAATGTAAGCTATGGTAACAGGAAGGTTAATAATGTATTTGGCA
>JAODUE010043084.1:0-19166 GCA_027564755.1 Amblyopsis hoosieri | reverse complement strand
GTCGGACATCTTGGGCGCCGGCCCGGACCCCCTCAACCCCCGCCCCCCCGGGTTAAACCGGGGGGGTAGGTTGGTGGCCCCCCCGGGTTCCCCCCGCCCCCGCCCCCCCCCCCCCCCCCACGCAGGCTGGGACAAGGCCGCGGGTGCTGTCTATAGGCTATTTAGTGATGTCAGGCTGGTAAAGGTACTGTATTGTCAGCTATTGCAAGCTAATTGTAAGCTAATTATCACTTCTTGTAATATTCACAAAATATCTCCTCGCATTTCGCTAAATTACCGTTATTTGTGCGTGCTGAAAAAATGATCTGGCACTTCTCCACAGCCCTGACTCCTCTTTAAATAGGAACATAGTGGTGCATACCTGCACACAACAACAATGCCGCTTGGCTTCACAATGTGTTTTAATGTGAGGGGGTTTGTTTTGAGTTTGAAGTCAGCAAGCGTTCTCAAGAATGACTGACCCTGCCTTTAAGGTTCAGGTATACTGCCACAAAAATGCAGGCGCGGGGGAGCGCTCAGGCTGCTCAGAGCATACCTGAAGGTACAGTAAGTCATTCTCGAGAACGCTTGCTAACTCAAAACAAAAACACCTCTTCCTTCACTGCCATAGAGTGCTCCCTCAGACGCTTTGCCGCACACCCTCTGGGCACGTCAGCTATTCGTCCACGATTTGAATTAGCCATCTTTATAACTACGTCTGCTATTTGCACAAACTGTGTCACATCCGCAATATTAGTGTCAATACGAGATTCACTGGAAATAAATATTTTGTTTATATGCTTAGAGCATCAGAACTACTCTGTGAGCTTAGCAGGACACCCGTTTTTGTCCGTGGCGGGCTTCAGCCTGTCACACAATGCAGCACATGTCAGCGCTGACGGAAAACGTCGACTGCACGTGACAAAATGTACATCGTGCGTAGTCCACGGACCAGGCACGTTCCGCATATGCGGAAAGTACTGTAAACTTGAGCTGGTGTTGATCTTAAACAAGGATAATAATCATCATGGGTGATTTTAGACCCAGCAAGTGTGACAGATCAGCTGATAAATTGCATCTCTTCTTAATTTAGAGTGAATCAAAACAGCCTATTTATTATAACATCTATGTATTGCAGCTGTAAAGTGGATCAGTGGGAACGCTGTTGGATATATATGACGATAAGTCATAGTTCTCCGAGGGTGGGCCTAAATTGTGAAAGTTGCATTTAATTTGGAGTCGATTTGCAGTAAATTGAAAAGCCGTTATAATTTTCTCTTCTCCCATCTCATCTGCGATATGTCATCCCTTGCTCATCACTGCATTGCCTTTTTATTTGTGTGTGTGGTATTTCCGGTGCCCGAGTTCATTAGCTGTCTTTTTTTTTATTTTATTTTTTTTATACAGTATTTTGTGTTTTATGTGATTTTTTTGTTTTTTATTTGATATTTTGTTTCCGTTCCTTCTGATTGTTTTTACACTGTCAATTGTATGTATGTCAACATCACTAACAAAATGGTTGTCAGTAGTTGCGCATTTGTCATTTTATTCCATACATGTACTGTGCTGTAATTTTACAATCACAATATAATTATTGTACGATGTGTTGAAGGTCTGCAAAATGCTGTAACTGTGAATGTAAACATTAAGCTTCATTTGTAGTCACACCGCGGCATCTTTTTGTTGCTACTGTGACGCGAACATCACGGCTCAGTTATTTAAACGTCCCAGAATAGGATGTGTGGATCAACACTTACCTGCCAGAGCTGTGGTTGTCAACAGCCTTATAGCTAGCCTACCTATGTCACCGTGACTACACAGAATTAGCAGTTACCGTCTCTCTCTCTCTCTCTCTCTCCTGTCTTGGCCTTGGGTTCTCCTGCAGTGAGGAGGTAGGGAGGGTGGGCGGGGGGGCGGGGGGGGGGGGGGCAGCAGGAGTGCAGAAAAACGTCTCCTTCAAAATAACACGTCGGTGTGTGCGTGGCGGAAGCCAACGCTGCCACGTCACAATAAACTAGCCGCTACTGTTGCTGCATCTCCATGACTCCTGGTCTGCCTTGTCAGTTTAGACTGCGGAGATTCCAGTGTCCTTGAGCACACGTTCATCTTCTATATGTTTTAAATATATGTTGTGGATTCTGTGCACAAGAGCTTGTCATCTAACAGTTATGTTTTTTATGTGGCAGCATTAGTCACTAATTATGTGCCCTCTAGTGACTTGTGCGTTAAACGCTTGATGCTTTTATTTAAAAGTGTTAGCTTGCTCGAGATTTGTGGTTTTGGGCTATTGGAATATGTCAACATAGTTGATGCTCTGTATATTCTTGCACATCGCAAGAAACACATTCTAAATCCTGCACATGGTAATTATTGTTGTTATTATTAAGTATTGGCACCTTGTGTTGTTCCGACAAAGATGCTAATGTGTATATAGGACAGCTGCTCCTGGGCCCAGCAGCACAGAGCCGTAATAAGTCTCCCTCCTCGCCCACAGAGCTTTTGTTTACCTGAGGAATCTGCTGTACCCCGTTCCCCTGGTCCACCGTGTTGCCATAGTGACGGAGAAGGGCGAAGTCCGCGGTTTCCTGCGCGTGGGGGTCCAGGCTATTGGCGGTGAGCACTTGTCTTGTTGTTGTTAAATGTGTGATGCTGCATTGTTGTCGCAGAAGGTGCTCTCCTCGATGTGTTTCTGGAGTTAACCTGTGTGGGTGCAGAAACTGTATTTCTGCACTCTACTTTTCACCTCCCCAAAGCTCCTGCGATTGCAAAAACCCTCCTCCCCTACGTCCCACAGCTTTCTGAGGAGTGTAGCTTTAATATCAGTCAGTGCTGTGCGTGCATGCATGCAAATATGAACAGCGCTAACCGGCTATTTTTAGACTGATCGGCCAATCATCAATTATTGGCCAATCAATTATGGCCGATCAACCGGCCAATTCCAGCCACCAGACAATTGATTAATGCATCTCAGATTTACATCAAATGTATATACTGTATATTCACCTTTTGTTATTCTGCTATAGCATATAAGCAAATGCAATAACTGCACTGGATGTGCACATTTATCTGCAAAGGAATGAACCAAAGCTATTGTGGAGTGGGTGCACACACAAATCCATTAGCCTCCCCTGCCTTTATTGCATTTCACTCTGTGTGATTCGCTGAGTGTGTCTGACGGGACGATGACATGTCTGTAGCTGACGAGGAGGCCCCGGACTACGGCTCGGGAGTCCGTCAGTCGGGAACCGCCAAGATCTCCTTCGATGACGAGTACTTCAAAAAGGTACGAGGTCATCGCGCGCCTGTTATTTAAGTGGGCTTGTGTCATGTGTATAACGACACAGTGGTGGTCGACGGTCGTGCAGCGATGAGGCCGAGGCTGCGTTTGGTTGCCTTTTGTTAACTACTGTGGATGATTCACTCGCTCTTACGAGGGTTTGATTAACTGCGTCATGGTTTACGACCAGCTATATGCTAATCCTCAACTCCTCCTCTCTTTCTCTCTCTCACGCTCTCCCTCCAATCAGAATGACTTTTCCTCCACGATCATGACCCGATCAGGCTTGTCCCTGGAGGAGCTGCGCTTCGTGGAGGGCCAGGGTCAGAGTTCAGAGGTCATCACGCCCTCTGAGGAGCTGAACAGAATCAGTTACATTGGTAGGACTGTCCCACCTCTAGCTCACCTTTCTCCACTCGTAAATATCAGAGCTCAATGCTCCATGGGCAGATGGTCCAGTTGAACTGGGCCGCGGGTTCAGAAAACACGCCAGACAGGATAAATAATAATACATTTTATTATAACACACTTTAAATTAAAAGAAATCCCAAAGTGGGATCAGCCTCTGTCAGAGTTATTGCGTTTATCTGTGGTCGTAAACTGTAAAAAAGGAATGCATTGAAAAGTAGGATATGTGATAAACTAGTTGGAGTGTTTCTGCTACAGCCAGTAGCTTGTGTGTGACTGTCAAGTTGAATCACAGGATATTTGTCTTTTAACTCTAAAAGCATTATTTATTATGTATTGTTAGCTTTTGTGTAGACCACAACATTGGATACAAAGCTAAAGGAGAACATTTCTGCGTGAGCAGAGTGAGCTGAGTAGCCTACAGCAGTTTGTTGTTAGAGGATGAAAACCGTAATGAAGGGCCCATATTATGATGTGACTGTTGACTCTAACCAAGGCTCACTGTGTGAGTGAGAGACATATTGTAGGCCCACAGTATGTTTGAAGATGAGGATTACAGCGAGTTACCTGGTTTTATAATGACTGGAAAACAAGGAAATAACCATTATTACCCATGTAGTAGTACTGATAATAATCAAGGAAATAAATGATGATGCCGATTATATTGACGATGATACAGTAAAACATGGATAACTAGGATAATATATAATGCTGTAGGACTAACCCATTAAGACCTAAGGAGCCATATAAAAAAGCCTTTCTTGCCAATACACAGCATGACCTGCTGTTTCGCGAGTTTCAGTTTGACTTCGCCGCGATCATCTGGAGATATTCAAATCCTTGCGACTTGTGTCCGAGTAACAACTGAACTTAACCAATCAGCGTCCAACTAATACGTAGCTACGGGTCGTGGTTTACGTGACAACAGCGAATGCTACTTGAAAACAACAACTGGTTGGGACATCCAACTGCCAAATATTTTTTTCAAGTCAAAACTGTTTCCATGCACGGCTTCCCAGATGGACTTGTGTCTAACAATCCATGTGGTGTCAGGTTACTCTTGGCCAGGTCTCCCTTGTAGCAAATATTCTATCTCCAGTAGGGCTGTGTATTGGCAAGAATCTGGCGATATGGAAGGTATCATGATACAGGGTCCACGATTCGGTGTGTGTGTGTGTGTGTGTGTTGCGATACTGTAAGCAAGGCGATACATTGAGATTTCTAATTTGTGGAAAACTGTGTGGTGCCACTGCAAAAACTACACTTACAGTATGTAAACTGAACACTTGCTTCAAGCTAAATCTGTTAACGAGCATCGTTCCTCTCTTTTGAGGTTAATGTGCAGTGTTTTGTACATGGTCTCTTTTACAACTAAATGTAGTAAAGAAAATATTGTGGTATTCGATGTATCGATATTTTCTTAACACCCCAAATCTCAAAGGGACGTTTATCTGGTAAAATAAAGACAAAATAACATTTACAATACACACCCTCACTCATGCATGTGCGTGTGTGTGCGTGCAGACCTGAAGCTGGGTAACATGGTGGACTCTAAGATGGATCGGGGCGATGGTCTGGCTGGCCAGCTAGAGGTTGGCAGCATCTTCACCTTCCGTGTCACGGTGTTCCAGGCCAGCGGAATCCTTCCGGAATACGCAGACATTTTCTGCCAGTTCAAGTGAGTTCAGTCCCAGAGCTAGCAACTGACACATCAGTCAATCATTCATGTATCATATATGTGTCATAAAGAACTGTGTAGATCAGAGGTCTTCAACCCTGGTCTTCGAACGACACCTGACTTCAAACGAATGCGTCGGTATCAAACTTCTGCAGAGATTGAGAGATGACCCATTCATTTGAATCAGGTGTGGAGAAGTCATCTAAAACATGCAGGGGGGCAGTGGGTCCCCGGGACCAGGGTTGGAGCCGTCCAGCAAAAGACACATTTCTTGGCACAGTACTTTTCTATCATGAATGTGTGCTGATCTGTTTTGTCCGTTCAGTTTCCTACATCGCCACGATGAGGCTTTTTCTACCGAGCCTCTGAAAAACAGCGGGAGAGGCGCTCCCTTGGGATTTTACCATGTTCAGAATGTAAGTCTGTCTCTCACACACACTGAACTACTGTACGTACTGTCTGATGTGCATTGTTGGCTCATTTGTCTTCTCATTGTTCCCTATGGACCAGATATCAGTAGAGGTGACAGAGTCCTTCATAGAGTACATAAAGACCAAGCCCATTGTGTTTGAAGTGTTTGGTCACTTCCAGCAGCACCCACTACACCTGCATGGACAAGACCTGGTCAGGTGAGTGTACAATAGATGCTAGAACTGTAGTATTGTTACTTGTTACTGTGGTTTTTTTGTTACATTATTGCCTTGTTACATTATAGCATTGTTGCATTGTGACTCGTGACGTGGCATTACATTGTGACATTAGGATGGCAACAGTGGCACGTGACGCTGTTACATTATAACACTGTTACGCTTATATCACTGTTACGTTGTTACTAGGGCTGTGTATCTGGCAAGAACCACTATCGATACTTTTCTATTATTTTATGGAACGATGGAAATTCTTACTAGAACTGCTATATAGCCTATGTAACTTCTAAAGGCTAGAATGGGGGAGTAGTGTCTATCAGATCAACTATTAAATATAACTAAGGGTTATTTACAAGTTACATAGTTATTTAAGTTGAATATCTGACTAATGTTTACAATAATCTCCTACATGTAATCTAATGTGAGACTCTTTTTTTAGATAGGTTTGTTTGTGGAGCTTTTATTTTGATATTTCCTCCGAACACAGCGGAAAAATAAACCTTGAATTAGGGCTGCACGATTAATCGAAATAAAATCGTGATCTCGATTAATACCTCTATGCGATCTCATTTCTACATGAGAAAGATTCTGCCTTATTTTAATTGGGGACATCAGCTGCATCAAAACAAGCGCTCCGGTGTAAAACCACGTGTAGCAGAGTAGCAGAAAGCAAAAAGAGCGAGCATTAGAGGCACCGGCAAAGAGTGAAAGAGGTAGTGGAGCTACACCTCTTGTTCTCTTAGTCGTCAGTGGCATTTGTGGTAAGTAAATAAAACTATGAGGCACGCTACCCTTGCCTGATTAAGCAAAGGCGTTGTTGTTAGCAAGCCACAGTTTACCGGTACCTCGTCCCAATTACATTTGACTTCCATTCTACGCGGTAGTCTATAAGGTTCGCTATGCACGCTATTGTAGGCTATAGATTATTATTTTTAAACAGAAGAATGAATTAGCTTTGTAACATGCAACACATGCTAGCTGGTAAAGTTTTCATTATTGACGTTTTAATCGGGCTACTTGTCCGGTCGTAAAAAAACTCAAAGTTGAGGTACGCTCACCCTGCTTACCTTCGGTGGAGGATTGCCTCGCAACGGCAGCAAAGTCGCGACTTGCGACTCAGACAGTTGAAGGTAGCCTACATGATTGTGCAACAATTAATTGATTTAAAGGTATGGTCAGCTATTGCAAGCTAAATGTAAGCTAATACACTTTTTGTCAAATTCACAAAATATCTCCTCGCATTTCGCTAGCTTACCGTTCTGTGCATGTGGAAAAAAGTATCTGGTACTCCTAAACAGTCCTGGCTCCGTAAATAGGAACACAAACAAAGTGGTGAACAGCGATTCAACAAAGCCATAGCACTACGCTTTGATTCACAATGTGTTTCAATGTGTGAGACGCCGCTGTGGAGGACCGCGGAGTGATACTGTTTTAGATTTGAGTTAAAAGTTGTTGAAGTTAGCAAGAATGATTGACCATACCTTTTAATTGACATGACTCAATTGTCTCTCAAGACATAACGTTACATTATAAAACTCACTAGCCTCGATAGCAGTATCAATAAGCTCAGACATTATACATTTTCAGGGTTTGAACAATGTGGAACCGGGTCCTTACAGAACCGGGTATCGATCCCCATCCACAATTATAACACTGTTAAATTGTGACGTGTCATTGGAGAATTGAAAGATGATTACTAAGGTGATTAATAAGATACTATAGTAATAGTGAGGTGCTCTTTGTGTTTATTGACTCACAATTATCAGAAAGTCCATGCATTTTCAATGGTGTTCATAGTTTATATACAGAAGTGTATATAATATTTTTACTATGCAATATGTCATACTAATAAAGCCAATTGAGCCACTCAAAGCACCCAGCATATCCCAGCAAACCTGACTAGCTTGTTTGTGTGTTACAGTCTTCCGACGCCATCCAGGAAGTATTATCCAATCCCCATGCCTCTGTCTAAGCCAGGTGAGGATCTCAGGGTTGTTCCACCATGCTGCCGCCGAGCATCTCAACACGCGCTCCTTCTGTTCATCACCGTCTCATCTGCATGCCTAAATGTTCCCCTCTCTTGTTTCTTGCTTTCGCTGGACTTTCGATGTCGTTAATTTTTTTTTTTCACCTCTTTCCTCCCTTTCTATCAAACCACATCCATCCAACATCTCCGCCACCTCCATACTTAATTGTATCCCATCGGCCCCTTAAACCCTTAACGTTTCCCCCCCTCCTTGTATCCCATTGGCCCCGTAAACCTTTAACTTGGCCCTCCAATGACAACGTGACATCCCCCCGCCCCGCCCACCAGACCACGCCCGTAAAATAGAGCTTCTCCGCTACCTGATGAGCAGCTACATGCACGACCAGGTGCTGGACACGCTGTCGGAGCACGCCAACGCGCTGGCCTCCAACGCCGTGGCGCGTGGCTGGAGGACGGGGCCGACCAGCTGTCACACTTCCCCTTCCTCCCCGTACTTTTTGGCCCAGCGGAGAGGGTGCCCCGGCACCATGGTTGGTCCAGCGGAGCAGGGGGGTGGAGTAGCTGAAGAGGAAGATGTAGCTCTGTGCCGTACCGCCTATCTTAGCCTAGCCTAGCTTAGTCTATCATAACCTGGCCTAGGTTACTTTATCTTAGTTTAGCCTATTTTAGCCTAGGCTAGCCTAGCATTGCCTGGCGTAGCCTGCCCTAGTTTAGTTTAGCCTATTTTAGCCTACCCTATCTTAGCTTGGCCTGGCCCGGCCCAGCTTAGCCTATTTAGTTTTAGTTTAACCTTAGCCTATTTTGCCTAGTGCTGTGCTGTGCTCTTGTTTTGTGGGGAGGGAGCTTCATGGCTGTTAGCTGTAGCAGGATATAGTCCTCTGTGATTGGCTGTGATACGTGTAGTAGTTTGGCTTATTGAATCACATAGGAAACACATACTGGTTGTTTTTGACCTACAGTATGGACATTACTACCTCTGGTAATAATATGGAACTCTTTTTACATATTAAATAGAAAATAAATCATGAATAAAAGCACCCTATTTAACAAACCCATTAAATGTTTTTTTCACCTGGGTTACTTTTGACCCTGATATGCACCTTGTCACAGATATTAATCCTGAGCTTTACTGCTTTATAATCACCGCCACGGTCCATTTAGTTTTTCAATTGGAATTGGTATGTGTTCTTTAGAGCCCTGCCCTGCTGTAACACTGCTGAATGAAGGCACACACAGACTTCTGTGTAGTTGTGTGCTTCAGAGATTATGGTGTTTGAATGGGCACATAAACCCTATGTCACACTGCAGAGATGCGGTGTAATCTGTGATTTAGCACCACTCCACGTACAAGCCCTTCCGAATTAGGATGTCAAACCGTCAGGATGCCTCCCGTAAGGCTGTACGCCCCAATTCACTGGTAGTGGAATATGGTTCAGTGTCCAGAAGCATTATCCACTACAACAGTGCGGTCAGAATGATAACTTCTGTAAGTAAGGATGATTGGCCGTACAGCGGTATCAGACGATATTCGCCTTGTTGATTGCAAACGGCCTGTCGGCAAAGAAGTGTGGCCGATGTGTTGCATTAATTTGCGCTGGATAAATGCTAAATTGGAGAAGATCCAATATGGGGTACTGTGATACCATCCATAACAGCCACTGGCTGGACTCAACTCTGGCATGGCTAGCCATGCACAGGTGGTTTGTTTTTAAAATAAAAGTGACGTGGGAGTTTTTCACCAACATTGGCATAAGATATCTGCCAAATTGCTATTTCAAACATTGCCTGAATATCACAATTGGTACATCCCAATCTGGAAGGTTTTCATGTCCATCACATTTCCTCATCCCCATTTCAATCCTGTGATTATACAGTAAAATACTAGATATCCTGTTGTGGTTATACAGTATGATACTAGACATCCTGCGATATATACGATATTATCGTTAATTGCCATTAAAATACTGAATATAATCGTATCGTTGTGAATGTCCATTATTGTGATAATGATGAATATCCTAACATAATTATGAATATTTTCACAAGTGACTTGAAAAAAAGATATAATATAATATTGGCACATGCCTCTTCATTACAATAGTATAATTCTAATGTGTGCTGCTTGTCAGTTCCAGCCACTAAACTGAACACCATCACCAAGTCCAATCTGGGTCAGTGTGTCAGCAAATACGACCTGCTGGTCTGGTTTGAGATCAGCGAGTTGGAGCCTACTGGAGAGTGAGTGTCTGAATCCTGAATTTCCCCCCACACACAGTCTACCTAATATGGCATCTGAGGGATTACATTTTAGGTAATCTGTTTTAAAGGGAAGTGCTGAAGGGGATTATTATTATTATTATGGTTTACATTACTGCCAGACTACCTTTGCCAGTCGTCTTTATCTTTCAAATTATGTGTAGAAGCTCTTTCAATTCTGCATGCCTGAATACCCTCAGACATGTTCTCATTTACATTTTACATTATAGCAATAAGTGGACTCTTTTACCCAAAGTGACTTGACAATCAGTACATTTGTCAATAGGAGGACAGTTCATATACATTTATTCATATTCATATGTTGGTTGTCATAAGCAGCCAACATTCTGTAGCACCAGTAGAGTGTACCACGCTGGACTGTACCCTGAAAGGTGTTTTTTGAGCTGTAAACTAAAAAATATGAATGATCTGTGATGTGAGACACATCAATGCTTGTGTAAATATTGACAAAATACACATTTTGAGAATAATTGCTATTTTATGGACTGAAAATGGCTCTACATGTAATATCTGTTTAAAAATTGCCCTAGGACCTGGCAGGCTGCCAAGTGTACTTCACGGCTGCTCTTGCTTCATCAAACTAAAATTATGACATTAATGTTAACGGGGGGCCCCCCCTCCCCTCACTCAGCTCCTTGGCTACGTTGTGGGTGGAGTCAGGCTCGGTTACACTTTACCAGACTGGTGTCAAAGCCCCCCTAACATCTCTGCTTCACCAGGTATATCCCGGCCGTGGTGGACCACAGTGGAGGACACCCCTGCCATGGCACCTACCTGCTGCATCAGGTGAGAAAGCTCCACGTGGTATTTCTACTGGTTCCCAAAGTGGGGGTCGCAAGATGCAGAGATTATTGCCAGAAATAAAATACAAAAAATAAAATTCTCTCAAATTTATCCATAATTATTACTGGAGTTTATACATTTCTTTGATAGTTTTCTGACACTGGCCTATATAATAATTATTACTATTACAAATAAAATATATTAGGGCTGTCATGCTTTAGTCACTTTTGGGTATAGTGGGGGTTCTTTGACATTGTCATATTGAGGGTCGCGGGCTAAAATGTTTGTGAACCCCTGCGTCACGATGACAACGTCCAGAGCAGCATTAGTCCACACCACAGGAAAGGCAATGAAGTGACCTGTTGCACCTCTGATACTGTACATAACACATGTTGCACCTCTGATACTGTACATGTAGTGCTACAATCAGCACTCCTGTCCCTCCGGCCTAGAGCAGGACAGCACTAGTCAAGCCACATAGCTTCTGAAGACAGAAATGCACTAATGACATACTGTGGCCATCACAGTGAATCTTTTAGAGATGTAGGTGTAATAAAGGTTTAATTTCTAAATGGTCAGGGTCAGCAGCACATCTCCACGCTACATTATTATCAGGATGAAAACACAGAGTAGAGCGGTAGAGCGCAAACATTTCATTAGCTAAGTTAAGGTTGCAGAACACGTGTCATTATTACGCATGGGTCAGCTATGATTGTTGTGGCTGGATAACGAAGCGCATGTCAAAAATGGCCGTAGGCTAAATGTGTCTGCAGCCGTGACACTTAGAGGCTGGCGTGTCCGTTCCTTTAACGGTTACGTGTGTTGTTGTTGTTAACCTGGTGGCGTCGCCTGTGCCTCCAGGGCATCCAGCGGAGGATCACCGTGACTCTCATCCACGAGAAGGGCAGTGAGCTGCACTGGAAGGACGTCCGCGAGCTGGTGGTGGGTGAGTGTCGTCTTCTCTTGGAGCTTGGACTCATTTTGAACGGCGCTTGAAGGTGGAGTCAGCGACGCTCGTGAAAGATTGTTGATATTTGAACTCTATTAAAACAAAGAAAACAACCTCTCCCTTCCATGCCACAGGGGGACTCTTCAGAAACTCCACCCCTACCCCCAAAACACGCATTGCCATGCCTGGGATAGTTTTGTGTGGTGCGGTGTGCACCACGTTGTTTGTGTTTCCATTTACAGAGCCTGTGTACAAACACCGATTATTTTCTCAGTGGGAGGGTCGCAGAATTTGACAAAGTGTATTCGCTTACAATCACTTACTCCACTTATTAGCGAGCATATTACTTTCTGTCCATGGTGACATGCCACTAACTGAACAGGCCCTGCTGTAGTCCACATGCCTTACTTACGTCATAGGTAATGTCTGTGTGAAGCATGACTGCTAAATGCTGTAAATATAAAAAGCAGCCATGAAAAAGCAGTCAGCGTAGATCCTCTGCAGACCAATCAACAGCGAGGACGACAGAATGTCTGAACACAGGAGGGTAGAAGCATCACATGACCAAAACGGACATTTTAATGTTTTAACTGCAATGATGTGCCCATAGTCTCCCCTGTAGCAGCAGCTAGCTACAGTACTGGCACTTTGCTAGCAGGGATGGTGACCAGAGGTTCATTAGAACCGAGGCTTTATCAGTTTTATCTTTTTAAAATTTGAAAATGTTGTGTAACCATTCCAAATCGTTAGATTTAAAACTGTAACTCTTAGTCCAGCGTTCGTGTACGCTTCGTGTATGCTTTGCGTTCCCAGCAAACGTTTGCCGCCTTTGTCGTCGTTTGCCTTTCTGAACGCAGCATCTGAGTGTTTCTGCTCCGTGTCCTCCACCACCAGGTCGCGTCCGCAGCAAGGCGGAGGTGGACGACAGCGCTGCGGAGGCCGTGCTGTCACTCAACATCATCTCCGCCAAGAACATCAAGTCGTCCCACAACTCCAACAGGTGGGAGGGACCACCTGTTGGCTCGCACAGAATTGCACAGTCCCATCCCATCACATTCAGACCTAATGCGTTGGGATGGGATGCAATTCTGTGCCGATGCCGGTATATTTAGAATAACAATTTGGCCTATTGGTGAAATACTCCCACATTGCAGACATTCTCTTTCACTTTAAAGAAACAGACCAAGTGTGCACCACGGCACCCGTTGCCTCTTTGCCAGAGCTGGGTCCAGCCAGTGACGTTTATGGGTGCGCTCATAGTACCGCCACCTATATACAGATGTACCACCTATTTGATCTTCTACAATTTAACATCGGAACGTTTTAGGAGAAATTGACACCTGACACAATTATTGCCACATGGTTTGTTTCTCATACTTAAAATAGAATGTGGCAATGACTTTAGCGTGCGTGCGTGCGTGTGTGTGTGTGTGTGCACGTGTGTGTGCGTGCGTATGTGTGTGTGAGTGAGAGAGACATGCTTGCTTATATCTCTGTTATTACAAAATACATTCCAGAATCACTGCATGAGCGCCTGTCTTTTCGCTGCTATTATTAATTTCTCCATGTTTGTGCTGCATTTATTTTTGTTGTGTTGTCTGACATGTACGTTCTGCCTCCCTATCTCGCTCTCTCTCTCTCTCTCTCTCTCTCTCTCTCTCTCTCTCTCTCTCTCTCTCTCTGTGTGCATTCTCTGCTGCGGCCGGACTCTTGGTTTTGTTCAGGCTTTCACTTGATACGGATATTGCTAGGTACCAGTAGCCCGAGAGCATGAATATCCTTCTGTGAGAGATCTTTATGCCTACAATTTGTTTTTGTAGTCCTCTAGTTTTAAACCATTTAGGCTTCATTGCCATGTAGATTGCCCTTCTCTCTGGTCGGCACCTCTTGATGTGAATTGCGTTCCATTCGAACCGCGCTGCAACGCTGACCTTGTCTGTACTCCAAGCGAATGCCTTCCTGTGCATCTGAAAGTGCCGGGCCATTATGCAGCACCTCCTGTCCTGTGTAGCAGGTCACTGAGTGCAGGGCAGGCTCCGGCTACGGCCAGCAGTGCCCCCTGCTGCTTAAAGGCAGGAACTGTACATGAGTCATCACGGTGTAGTGCCTGGCATCTTGGCTCATAGGCAAACACAGATTCTTTGGGTTAATGGGTCGGAGAGTGTTTATTTAATTGATCCATTTTGTTTTTTACATCAGCATCATAAATAGACTCATTAAATAATGTTAGCAAATATTAAAGTTTTCATAGATTCATCTCTGTAGGCTCGTAGTGCCATTTTGTCAGCCCTAGCAATGGCACATCACCTCCACACTCCCTGTGCACACCACGTGCACTCACAGAAACATGGGTGCTGCCCGCTTGCATGTCTCTTGTCAACTTCTCACCTGTGTGTGTGTCCCATCACTGTCTCACCTTAGTGTGTTTCCTCTCACCCTGCTGATGCGCGTGCGTGTGTGTGTGTGTGTGTGTGTGTGTGTGTGTGTGTGTCCCATCACCGTCTCACCCCAGTGTCTTTCCTCTCACCCTGCTGGTGTGTGTGTGTGTGTGTGTGTGTGTGTGTCCCATCACCGTCTCACCCCAGTGTCTTTCCTCTCACCCTGCTGATGTGTGTGTGTGTGTGTGTGTGTGTCCCATCAACGTCTCACCCCAGTGTCTTTCCTCTCACCCTGCTGGTGTGTGTGTGTGTGTGTGTGTGTGTGTGTGTGTGTGTGTGGGGGGGGGTGGTATAGTCAAGACAACGCTCAGCAATGACGTGTTCCCTGTTGTCGTGAAGAGAACAGTATCTAATGAGTGACTCATTATTTCTATAAGGCTTATAGCGTATATTTATACTGCTTTTGCCCAAATGGATATGGCACAACCCTGTTATAATCAATGACCCTTCAATACGCAGATATTTCAGACATGACATCTAATGCACTTTATACAACAGTTATTTCCGACCAAGTGATCGGACAAGAGGCATTCCATGAGTGCCATTAGTTCAGTCAAGCGCACTTACCGATGTTCTAATAACTGTTACTAATTCAAAAAAGCAACAAATAAGCTGTTAAAGTGACTCAACAGATTTAACTTGTGCCAATTGTGTGTGTGTTTGTGTTTAGAGAGAGAGCGAGCATCGATAAATACCTGCTTGCACACAATGTTTCAGTAGATATTTTTTGGTATTTGATATTACTTGGTTACCCGACCCACCCTCGCCCGCAATATTTTCTGATAAACATATCTGAACCCGCCCGACTGTTCAGATATATGTGTGGGTGTGTGTGTGTGTGTGTGTGTGTTTTTCCCCAGTGAAATGTATGCGCATAACACTGTATGAGTTGTGTTCATGCCTGGTCTGTCCAGGACGTTCTATCGCTTCGAGGCCGTGTGGGACAGCTCCCTGCACAACTCTCTGCTGCTCAACCGAGTCACTCCCTATGGAGAGAAGATCTACATGACCCTGTCTGCGTACCTGGAGGTCAGTGACGGATCAGCACTTAGTGTCTGTCTCTCTCTCTCTCTCTCTCTCTCTCTCTCTCTCTCTCTCTCTCTCTCTACGTTGTCTGACTTGAGTCTGTGCTCCACAGCTTGACCACTGCATCCAGCCCGCCATCATCACCAAAGACATCTGCATGGTGTTCTACTCCCGAGACGCCAAGATCTCCCCTCCTCGGTCTCTCAGGAACCTCTTTGGCAGTGGATACTCCAAAACGCCTGACTGGTAAGGCGTCTGGGTGGCACCCTCGGCACCAAGTTTGTCCATTGCCCGCTATCCACACCAAACAGCCAACACGCAACTTCAGCACAGAAGAGGAGGAAGTTGAAGAGATTTGACAATAACCGTTGCTAAATACCGCCTTGTGTTTCACACGCAGCAACCGAGTGACCGGCATCTACGAGCTGAGCTTGTGCAAGATGTCTGACACGGGTAGCCCAGGTGAGTCACTCCTGAGGAACACGTTGGCACGGCGATGCACGCATCCACTGTTTTTTAATTTTATTTGATCCATTTGTTGATTTAGTCGTATCAATGCGCGTACATGCGTCTGTCCCGAGCAGGCATGCAGAGGAGGCGGAGGAAGGTACTGGACACGTCGGTGGCTTACGTGCGCGGGGAGGAGAACCTGGCTGGCTGGAGGCCTCGAGGAGACAGCCTGATCCTGGAGCACCAGTGGGAGCTAGAGAAAATGGAACAGCTGCACGAGGTGGGGTCCTTTCTTTTCTTTTTTTATAAAGAGCGGGAATATGAAATATTGGTCACTCGTTTAAACTGTTCCCTGTCCGATCCCTACACACAAGACATTAGTTTGGGTTTAAAGGTCATATATCTGGAGTTGTAAACAAGAATATAGCAGCATTTTTATGTAAAGATATAGTGGGATAATATAGTCCTGAGCAGAGAATGACATCACACTCCATCAGTGTGTGTTTTTCTGCATTTCTGATCGTTGTTTTCATAGTTGGTCCGGCCTCTCAGGCATGTTGGTGTGTGTGTGTGCGCGCGCTTGTGTGTGCGTACGAAGCATTTTGGTCCACGGTGCTCTAGTGCGACATCCAGTGGCAGAAAATGTCACATACATATTTCCACTTTTACGAAGGAACTTTTCTCCATCTCCCCTAACGCTTTCTCTCTCTCTCCCCTCTCCCTCTCTCTCTCTCCCCCTCCCCCAGGTGGAGAAGACCCGCCACCTCCTCCTACTGAGGGAGAAGCTGGGGGAGACGTCGCCTGTGGGGGCTCCCCCCACCGCCAAGTCCCTCAACGAGCTGCTGTCCCCCAGCGTGAGCTCGGGCACCCTGTCCACCTCCAACTCCATCTCCTCACAGATCTCCAGCACCACCTTCGAGAGCGCCATCACGCCCAGCGACAGCAGCGGCTACGACTCGGCCGACATCGAGAGCCTGGTGGACCGCGAGAAGGAGCTGGCCTCCAAGGTGAGGGGGGGGAGGTGGAGAATGAATGCAGAGCAGGCCGTGACACGCACGCAACTCTGGTTTGTGGTCTGTAGGCTATGAGTTTGGTGTAGCACACACAACATGAGCCCCGCTCTGCCACTGCCCCGCTTGCCGCCCCAGGCGTGTGTGTGGTTCATGACAGGAAACTTACAATGAGTGGTTAGACCTGCTTGCATAGCAGGTTTTCCCACCTGTCAGGGAATCTCATGAGTGTTGTGGGATTTTGAACATTTACTGCAGATGTGGAATATCGGGGAAATGTATTTCCAACATTTTGAGGTTTTAGTTGCCGTTTGTCACAATGGTACTGGAAATTGTATTATTACATTTTTGAGATGTCTCGTTCATGTAAACATTCAGACCAATAATTAGTCTGAATGTTTACATAGACCTACGCGAAATATGATTACATAAATTTTCAGTTTATTGTCGCACATCTATCTCTTGTACACAGCCATTGTTCCGGTGTCCTGTTTTCCGTTTAATATACTGTAGGTCTTGGACATTCAGATTTTTTGCCAGTGAAAGTCAGGGAATTTAACATTTGACTTAACCCCGTCGTCTATACTTGCTAACCTGTAACTTTACTCACGGTAAAATGCTTTGTATTAAATGACCAGATTATTACAGTAGTCCGGTCAGGAAACTAAATGTTCTTAAAAATGTTCCAAAAATGTTCCTCACGCCCACAGAGGAATTGAGTTTGTAAAGCTTTAGTATAGCATCCGGCCCTATTAATGTCTATGTGACGGACTTTGTAGCCTCAGTGTGTGTTGGTAAAGTAGACCCTCTGCTAAACTGCACCTCTGCGTTGCCATGAACTGACCAGCTCCTCTGTGTTCTGCAGTGTCTGCGCCTGCTCACGCACACCTTCAACAACGAATACAACACGGTTTGCAACAGCATCAGTGACTGCAAGGTGAGACAGACCCACAATGCATCTCCCTAGTAGGCAGGGCTAAGCAGGGTGAAGCGGACACGGTCTAAAGATGACACGTTTTGCCATCGTCATGCATCACCAAAAAAAAAAGTGTTGCGTGCACAAATAATTTCCCATGATAAATATTGTGTATTGTGTGTATTGGTGTAATTTAAAGATTTGCTGAAAATAAATATATTTGTTTATGCTTATGTCCTAAGCTAATTTGTGAGTTTAGGACACGCATTGCCATCTGTAATGGGCTTCAGCCTTCTGCAACGGGCACAAGTCCGTACAGACACAAAATGTTAATGTCCGTTTGTACGCACAGAAGACTAATTCCTTAATTCCACAGCTGTCCGACATCTCCCCGATGGGCCGTGACCTGTCTGTGACCAGCTTCAGCAGCGCCACCATCACCCCCTCTTCCACCTGCCCCTCTCTGTCGGACTCCCGCTGTGGGTCCATGGACCAGAAGTAAGATCTGGACCCACAAACAACTGGTAGACAATCGTTCAGCACCTGATGATCTGGTGGTGAATGATCCAGTAGTCATAGAGCACTGACACACATCGTCGTCTTTGCTATACAGTGCAAAAATGTCACTTTTTTTATTACGGGGTATTGTGTTAAATGTAAATGTAAAATGTTAAAATATTTTAATCCATTTTGGAATAAAGTTGTAACTTAACAAAATGTGGAAAAAGTGAAGCACTGTGAATACTTTACAGATGCACTGTTTGTTTCAAATGAATTTAAATAGAGACTATATAACTTTCGGAGGACACCTTGGCTGATAGAAATGTTTAAAAGGATTTAGTATGTACAGTATACAAATCCCATATGTGTATGTGTATTTTATAACATATGTAAATTTTTGGAAGAAAAATAGGTTTGTGATTAAATATTTTGGCCCCCCCCCTGCAGTAACTCTGAGCGCCCCCCTGCAGTAACTCTGAGCGCCCCCTAAGGGTCACAGAACACCTGTTCTGCTCTAAAGCGTCTGCTCATAATTCTTACACGTGGGGTTCTTCTTTTACAAGGACCCCGGAGAATAGCTCCCGTGCCTCCAGCCCTTCCTGTTCAGACTACGAGAACTTCCCCATGGTCCCCACGCTGGAGACCTCTTACCTGGCGCGAGCTGGCAAGAACGAGTTCCTAAACCTGGTGCCCGACATCGAGGAGATGAGGCCAGGGTAAGTTCTATCTTTTCTACTCGCAGGCCATTTAGTCTTAAACACACCCACACACACACACGCGGGGGGGGGGGGGGGGGGGGGGGGGGGGGGGGGGGGGGGGGGGGGGGGGGGGGGGGGGGGG
>JAODUE010043073.1:0-19169 GCA_027564755.1 Amblyopsis hoosieri | reverse complement strand
CTGTCAAACACACACTGTGTTAGGCGCACACACCACGCGCACGCACCACGCGCACGCACCACACACACACGCGCACACGGGAAACAGCAACCATATAAAACACATCCCGTGGCAGTGATACATCATGTCCTACAGTTAGATACTAAATATTCCTGCATACATTTCCCATCATAAGAATTCATCATCATTCCTAAAGTGCACACCTCCACCCACACGCAGCCACTCCTGCATCCCTAATCCTGCTGCCCACCTACGCACGCACACACGTGCGCACCCACGCAGAAAAACAGCATCACCAACACACAGACAGACACCAGCGTCGCTGTAGGCTTGGTGGCTGAGCATTTGTCTTGTAGTTGGGCCTGTGGCTCACACCAATTAGCAGAGCAGAAGAGAGATTTAAGCCGTGGTGACACCATGGTGTGTTTAACCCACAGGCCAGCGAGGCCCCAAAGAGCACACATCACAAATGATCAGATCACATGCCCGCGCCAACAGGGGCCCCACGACACATGGTGTGCGCATACAATACATGCCTAAAGGTAGAGTGAGCGATTGTACACTTCAGCAAATTTAGCAAATATCTCCTCACAGTCCGCTAGCTTCTTTTCTGTGCGAAACAATTATCTGGTGTTTCTACACAACACTGGCTCTGTAAATATGAACACAAACAAACGAAAAGTTGTACTGTCAATTTTTGCTGGCTGTTAGCATTGTCACTCATGATGTCTATACTCTATGTAATTCCAGTGCGGCGCTAGTGTAGTGCTTTATTTACTCATTTCAGTTGTTCCATTTATTTTAAGCTTTTTAACTGTAGCCTGCAAACAGCCAGACCATGTGTTTAAGTTTTCCAACGGATTCCTCAGCGTAACGTCCGACTTGGTCATTGAGTCACAGTATTTGGTTGGTCGTCGTGCATGTCAATCAAAATTCCTCTCCTGTCAAGTTGATGGATCTTGACACAGTTAACGTGCACTGTGTCCCAGACTTGACCTACTGGTAGTAAAGGCTGGCTCTGCGAAACTACCTGTAATAAGACCCACACAGTGGAATGCGAGCAAGTACTCGCACAGTTGTTTTGCATGTAAGTAGCAACGATAAGCCTACAGTACATGCAGCTTTGCCACCATAAATAGAGATATATAGAGAGTATAATTACTGCTGCTATGCAGGAGGTTATCATTAATTAAATGTGTATTGTATATATGTCTCTACCGACACACATTTTGAGCCGTAGCTTTCTTTAATGCATATAGTATACAACATAATATATTCCTTGCCAATCCACCTTTTATGTTTATAATTAAACAGGTTGGAAAAAATAGCATTAGTTAGTATCCTGTTTAATTATTCCTGCAAATAAAAGTGTTTTAGACCTACAGTATATCTGGCTTTGCCAGTGTATTAATCTGCCAGTAGGAAACAATGTAGAATGCCAAATTTGTTGCTACTGTTTCATGTTATGGATCAACCTACTTCACAATTACAAACTGTGTTTGTGCGACTAAAGATGCTTGTTTGAGCTGCTGAGTGTACAGTATATACAGTATAGACTTACAATGAGGTAAAAAACGTGCTGTACAGGCATTTAGAGGTCACACAGCATTGTCAAATTCCATTTAAGAATGTAACACAGCAATAATATACAGTATATAATGGAAACACTGGTCACTGGTTGGTCTGAAATATATGGATGTGTACAGAACTGAAATAAAACAGCCTTTGTAATAAGAATCAGGGTGTTCAGGTTTTTATGTCTTCAAGCTTAGAGCTTGCCAAAATAAACAATGTGATTTTACTGTATGCTTGCCAAGTGTGCATCTAGACACTTTAAGGCATTTAAGACTATGTCCACACGTACACTAACCTGACATTCCAGAGGAATTGTTGTCACAAGTACATCTGTGGAGCCGTACATTGAAACTGTTTGTGAATGGCTGTACTTTCAAAAAATACTTGGCAGTGGATTGGATGAACCATCTGGTCGTTTTTGCTGTCGGCACACCTAAACCACGCCCATATAGCTATAAACACGACGCTGATTCGAAAGTTCAGTTGCTACTCGGACACATTCAAAATTATTCCGAGGCTTTCCAGACTGATTTTTTTAAATTAAACTGAAGCTCGTGAGATCAGGATGGTCTCGCGAGGCTACACGTACACTGCTTAATTTTTAAACAGGGTTTTTTCTAATTTGTTTGAATAAAAAAAAATGCCACACCAGCACGTTTAAAAAATAAATGATGTCCATGCGGAAACGCAAAAATACGGTGTACACCTGTCAAGAGCATGACAAGCCAGCAGCTGGGGATATAATCCTAACCTAAGGCTGATTTGGCCAATCAGAAGCCTGACTACTGGTTCTGAAATGTTGTCAGTGACCTCCATAGTGCACTCTGAAACTCTGAACCTCTGCTCGTCATTATAGTTGGATAGTAACTGTATGTAAACATGTAAAAAGTCCCATTAGCAAGGTTAAAACCAACACAGTTTTGCGTACATCCTCCATTGCTCAAACATCGTGCATGTAAACCAAAGAGTTTAGAATTATAGCAAGATTGAGCATTATAATGCATTTCAATGAAAGCAAAAATGTTACGCTTCTGGTCTAAGAAAGGTCGCCCCCTCCTTGAATGTGGAAATTCTGTCTGTTGGAACATCTCAAGTTATATTCTCTCGTTTTACCTGTCGCCACATGAACGCCAAGGACTGAGTTTTAAAATATCTTCACTCTGGCAGGAGATTTGCTAAACCTTTTTCGTGATCGGATGCACTGTTTACATGTGGATGAAAGGCCAAATTGTGCAGAAAAAGGCGTGTGTGGACAGTCTAAGTTTAGTTAGAAAATTTAGTTTTTGATATTTAATCTTCGCTTGGTCAAGTGAATTAGCCATGATTAACATTTAGTCATTTTTAATGTAATAATTTGTATTATCTTCCAAAATTGTAACCAGAGAAGGTGACATTTTATGATTTCTGTAGAACAAACGGTTAGTGGGATAAATTTAAGAATTCTATTTCAGCATATTTAAAATATTACAGTTTAATTGTCAATTAGTACTGTTTATATTACTGAGGATGATTTGAACTGTTTTGGACAAAAATAATGTTTAGCTTGAAGATAAAGCTTGTCTGACTAAGAAGGAAGTGATAATTGGGTTCTGTTGTGTTTGCACATTAACTCTGTCGCAGTATTATCTGTTCCATGCTAGTCATGTTGGTGCTGAAATGTATGTAAATCATTAATGAGCATTGTATTCCAGAGCTGAATAATAATTTATGCATTCTGCTATACATTTTTTGAATTTTCTCTATTTATTCATGAGGCAATTCCGGCTGTTCTTCCTGCCCGCATTGCTGTATTTAAGTTTTTACAGAAAAATACAGAAGTGGCTGTCGACAAAGGTCCCAAGAATCCTTTCTGCTGATTGTCCCTAAAGCTTAGTCGACAAACACGGGCAAAGAAACGCACACAGATCTCTGGCCTCACAGTGAAGAATAGCCCGCAGGAAGATTGGAGATTTAAAGAACCGGCTCCTCGCACCGAGTTCAAAGCGCCTTGGTAAGGCTACGGAAGACAAATCTACTGGGAATTGTGAAAGTTTTGAATAAATTGCTGTCTGCTTGCAGTCTCCCTCTCATAGACTGCCTCTCTCTCCATAGCTCTCACAGGCACTATTTCTGTCCTTCTTTGTTGCTGGCGCACTCATATGTTATTTATACTGTCAATAACTTATGGGCTGCTTTTCTCTTCGTTGCCGGGCTCCACACCTTCTTTCGTCTCAATGAAAGGCTTAACCGAACATAAATAGAAACCCAACATGAAATGGATTGTAGGCAAATAGGGGCTTTGACCCCAGCGATAAGCTCAAGGGTGCAGCGTCGGTGTGGCGTAGGAGGTGCTGGTTCAAGTGTAAATTAATCTTGGTGTGTGTGTGGGGGGTGGGGGTGCTCACATTGTCCCTTCCTCAGTGATAACCCCTCAGTTGTCTCCAAATCCAAATATTCTCAATCACCCCTTCGCTCCACTATTCCAGAAGCAAGGCTTTGCCGTTTATTTTTCATCTATGTTGTTTTTCAGCTGATGTGGAGGGGGAGAGAGATGGATGGGGATGCCCCAAGCTCTCAGCTCTGCCCCCCAGCCAGACTTCTTTAATCTTCCATCAACTCATCTCCCCTCTCTGGCCGAGTTGGTATACTTGTGTGTGTGTGTGTGTGTGTGTGTGTGTGTGTGTGTGTTCAACAACTCATCTCCTCCCAGGACAAAATGCTTCCTGAAAATGCTTCCTGAGTGAATTTTGCTTTTAGAGGCACAATCTCCACCCCACCCCAACCTACAAAAACAACGATTCCCTTTTAAGAATACCTACACGAACACAAACACACCCACACATGCGGTCTAAGAACAAAGACAATGGCCGTTTTACTTGCCCTTGTTAAGGAAACACAATGTGCACTGGTTCCCAGCATGTACTGCAAGGAGCCAAAAAAAAAAAAAAACGTCACGTCAAGTATGACATTACAAACTCCAGTGAAGTAGAAGGACAGAATAAAAGGGGGAGAGAGGGGAGATTTGCATGTGCTGTGTGTGTGGGTGGATGTGCATCACTCTCTATGGGTGCCTGCCTGGATATGAACGCACATCTGTGTGCGTCTGAGGTGAGCTCCATGTATGACAGGGAGTGGTGGAGCGTGATTATTTGGGTCATGGGTGCGCCTCTTAGCGTGCGCAGGAAAGCAGCAAGCTAATTGTGGGGATATAATCGCTAACATCCGTTCCTTTAACAAATGTAAATGCTACAGTAAGAGAGAGATACTGTTTTTATGGTGAAAAAAGTCTTAAGGTTTGTATTTAACCACCTCACCCTACGAGAACGTCTGTGTTTTAATCGTGTTCTCCTTTATCCTTCTATTCACTTTCAAAGACAATAGAGATGTCTAAGGTGCTAAAAACGGTTTCTATCGAGCCTGTAGAAACACTGCTCCTTTTGTTATGCATGTTTACTGTACGTTAAAACTTCCCCACACCTTTCAAAATGGGAGGTTTTAAAACACAGGTTTACAGTACTAACAAGGTTATGATACTAAATCTTAAACTGATACTTAAATCCCACTGTCGCAGACTTGAAATCTTGTTAATACATCGCCCACCTCTCACCTGGTACAAGCCATGGCCCGCATCCCGCACAACCTGCCACTTGTACACCGCCCTAACGGGATTATCCAAGTGCAAAAAATGACGACGACGACAACAACAGGTACCAGACAGGATTCCTGTTGCTTACCATTCTTATAAAAACACAGCCTGTGAGCCAAATCTGACTGAGCTCAGGAAAGCAAGCAGCCAGGCAGACAGACAACAAACAGGCATACATCCAGGCAGACGAGAGGTCTGGTTACCCTGAAAAAAAAACAAGCACAATGCATACACATGTAAGTGTGTATGGTAAGGCATGACCTGTGTAGTGTTGTCTGTTGGCTGGAAAAAATAAAAGCCTATTTGTGTGTGTGGTGCAAGCTAACGGAAGCGAGCATGTGTATCTGTCATGTTTGTGTGCCACTGCGTTATTTGGGAAACCGTATGCGGGCGGGCTACGTTTCCATGCGCCACAAGGCTCTGAAGAGAGCACACTCATTTCCGTCACGGAGGAAAGTGTGATTGAACACAAGCTTCACCGCCGGCAGGTCAGAACAGACACGCACTGCAACACCAGAGAGCAGATAAGCAGAAAGAAGTCTTATTAGTCTTTTGTTTTTCCCCCTTTCGTCTGTATTTAACTCTTCCTCGGCCTTTCCTCTAGTTCTGCTGGCCTGCTATTTTCCATTTTGTGGAATTTCTCCTTCCTGTTGTTATCATGACCAATTCGTTGTCAGTGTAAAAAAGCAATGCGTGAATGAGCATTGGCATTGTGTGCGTGTGTGTGTCGCGGACCATCTGGCCGCAGACCGACCTGGGCATGGATACGATCGCAGCAGATTAGATAGCGGGAAGTGGATGGGAAATATTCCTCTTCTCTCCTTCATTTAACTCGTCCCTTCACGTCTCCCTTGCCCCATTTCACTGCCCCACTTCCTCCCAAGTCCACGTGCACACACACGGGCGTGCGTGCGCACGGTAGAGGTTAACGGGACATGGGCTTTCTCTCTGAAGGGCTGCCAGGCAGCTCCGAGCACGTCTCATTATTAGTCGGTAATTGGAAACGACGCACCTATCAACGCTGTCAATTACGGCACGGACGTGCGCGCGCCACGCCGCTCTATGGCTGCCAACCCCCGGCCACCCTACCGAATGCTAATCCCCGGTTGGGTGCCTCGGTGCGGGTAACCCGGGCGCTAATGAGAGCGCATGCACACGCCGTTGATGAAAAAGATTAATAAGGGTAATGGGTGAGAAACAGCATCGGTTCACGCTCAAGCACTTTATACAGAGAGGAAACGGGCGGGGGTAGGAGACTTACAAACGACAAGCTATAGAAGAAGAAAAAATTAGACTGTCTCTGTGTGTGTGTGTGTGTGTGTGTGTGTTTGCCTTGCCTCTACTCATCTGCTCAATTCTCTGTGGCGTCATTCATCAGGAATGGCTGTGACCCCAGTGTTGGCACTACCATCCAGGAAGCTGTGTGTGTGCATGTGTCTGTCTGTTAAGTGTGTACTGTGCGTGTGTCTCTTAAGTGTGTGTGTGTGTGTTTATGTTGGTGTGTCTGTTAAGTGTGTGTGTGTGTGCGCGCATGCGTATATGTGTGCGAGAATGGCATTGCTTGAAAATCAGTCACATTGGTGATAATTATGTAATTTTATGAGTGTAAGCGCTTAACTGGCTGTGAGTATTAGTGAAGTGAATTGGAAGGCGCTCAATGTGTGTTTTTAGGCATCTGAGTGATACAGTTATTCATGTTATATGCCCGCACATAATCTACTAAGGCCTATAATGCAATGCATCTACAGCATTAAATCACATTGTATCCCTCCTTATGAGCACTCCATTAGATTTGCTATGTCAGCTGGACTACAATGTAGGGAGATTCATACAACCAAAAGGTTCCAGGCATCTGCCAACCAATGAAGCTGAACTCCCCTTGCTAATTCACTCTGTCAGCCTCTGGTCCTGCTTCGCTTCCTGTTTTTAAGGCCACATGCTAGATGATGCGTTTGCCCGCCATCACCAGTGACCCAATGGGCCCACCCCACCGAGATGTTAAATACAGTACAGGACTCACTTGTTTTAATCTGCGAACACCCCAGAAAGTAGAAACAAAACCAGATCCACCATTTGCAAATGTTTTTTCTTGCCAATAATCCTCATTCATTAGCAGGTTATTGTGCAATGAACATGTTACAAATGATGCCAACTAAATTGTCCAAATCACACTGTTTCATAAAAATTCAAGTCAAAAATTAAAGTGCTGGGTTTTTGGTAATAATTAATAACATTTTTATTATTTTTATCCAGTTGCAATAATATATATTTTACACCTCTTAGAAGACCATTCATGGAAGAACATAAGAGAGGAGAAGTTCCTCTGCCAAGAGGAAGCCCGGGGCCTCCTGTCTGTAGCCAGGCACAGAAGGGGAAGTTCGCTCGCTGGCGAATGCCTGGTGGCTGGGTTTGCCACGGAGCCCAGCCGGGCACAGCCCGAACAAGCAACGTGGCACTATCCTCTCCATCCAATGGAAGCAGAAGCAATGCAACGGGGGTGGGAGAAGTTCAGAGAAGCCATGGAGAAAGACTTTCGGTCGGTAATTCGACAGTGGAAGGAACACTTTGAGGAACTCCTGAATCCGACTGAAACACTCTCTATGGTAGAGACAGAGCTGTAGGCTGATGGGAAATCATCATCAATTTCCCTGGGGAAGGTCACTGAGGTAGTCAAACAACTCCACAGTGGGTAAGCCCTGGGGATTGATGAGATACTGTATGTCCAGAAATGCTAAAATGTTTGTATGTGGAGGGCATGTCTCGGATGACACGCCTCTTCAACATCGCATGGATGTTGGGGACAGTGCTAAAGCAGTGGCAGACTGGGGTGGTGGTTCCCCTCTTCAAAAAGGGGGACCAGAGAGTGTGTGCCAATTACAGGGGTATCATACTCAGCCTTCCTGGTATAGTCTACTCCAAGGTGCTGGAGAGGAGGGTTCGGCCGATTGTTGAACCTCAGATTGAAATAAAAACAATGCGGATTCCGTCCTGGTCATGGAAAAGCGGACCAGCTCTTTACTCTGGCAAGGATCCTGGAAGGGGGCCTCGGAGTATTCCATTCCAGTCTACATGTACAGTATTGTGTGTATTTTGTGGAGAAGGCGTTTGACCAGGGCCCCCGAGAGATACTGTAGGAGGTTCTGCAGGAGTATAGGGTGAGGGGGTCTATTTTAAGGGCAATCCCATCCTTGTATGTCCAATGCGGGAGCCATGTACGGATTCTCTAAGTCAGACATGTTTCAGTTGGGGGTTGGTCAGTGCCAGGGCTGCGCTTTGTCACCACTCCTGTTTGTGATATTCAGGGACAGGATATTAAAGCATAGTGGTGGTAGGTATGGGATTGCGGTTCGGTGGCCTGGGGATTTCATCGCTGCTTTTTGCAGATGACATGATCTTGGAGGCATCATCGGTCCGTGACCTCCAGCACTCACTGGATCGGTTTGCAGCCGAGTGTGAAGTGGCTGGGATGAAGATTAGCACTGCAAAATCTGAGGCCATGGTTCTCAGAAAGATACTGATGGAGTGCCTACATCGGGAAGGGAATGAGTCCTTACCCTAAGTGAATGAGTTCAAGTAACTCATTCACTTAGAGAATCTGAGCAGCGGGAACGGTATTGCAATTGCTTTATCGCACCATTGTGGCGAAAAGAGATTTGAGCCGGACGGCAAAGCTCTCGATCTAACAGGCAATTTTCATTCTTACCCTCACCAATGGTCATGAAGGGTGAGTCATGAGCGAAAGAACTAGATCACGGGTACAAGCGGCCGAAATGGGTTTTCTCAGAAGGTTGGCCAGCTTCTCCCTTAGAGATAGGGTGAGAAGCTCAGCTATCCGTGAGGAACTCGGAGTAGAGCCACGGCTCCTTAGCGTCGAAAGGAGCCAGTGGAGGTGATACGGTTATCTGGTAAGGATGCCCCCTAGGTGCCTTCTTAGGGAGGTGTTCCAGGCAGGTCCAGCTGGGAGGGGGCCTCAGGGAAGACCCAGGACTAGATGGAGAGATTATATTTCCACACTGGCCTGGGAATGCCTCGGGATTCGATGGATGGATGGATGGATGGATGGATGGACTCTTCCTGATTATTTAGCATAACGGCATAGCAGCACGACAATACAGAAGTCTACTTGACCTTGCATATCTTGCAATAATAAGGATGCACTGCTATTCACACAACTGCTACCCTGACCAAACGATTGTTAATTTCGTTGACAAAATATTTGTCATATTTTCGTCAACGTCCCTTTTTCCATCACTAAAACGAGACGTTAACGAGATGAAAATAGATCACTGATAATAAAAACTAGGACTACATTTAAGCTGTATTTTCCTTGATGAAACAAGTTAAAAAATTTGTGGTATAATTTTAATGTAAAAACTCTGCATATAACATTTACGGTCGTTTTTTAAAAACCCTACCTGTGCATGATCAACTGCAACTACACAGATAAGCGGGCAGCACAATGTAAAATTTGGCAGGCGAGAACAAGACCCGAAGAATCATATCCAGGATTCTTCATCCTGTGAGTCCTGACTCCTCCTCTCCATAGAAAATCGTAGTCATGTGAGCAATGAACGAAACATTCATAGAGCCTGATCTTTTCATTTGTTTGTGTCAGTGTGCCTTTTCATGTTAACAATGAAAGGGTATTATTTTCAATCAAATTGCAGTATGATTTAAAAAAAAGAGTAGCCTACTGGAAGCACATTTACTATGCAGCTGTGTTAGTAACAATATAGTTTGTCGTGCTTCTTTGGCTGTCTGTGCTGCAGCGGTGTTCTACAAAAATCAAAGACCATCAGACCCGATGACTCATATCCTGTGATTGAGTCCTGACTCCTGTCCCTAGCGTAGCCTAGTAGTAGTCACGTGAGCAATGAACGATATATCTGGACCTTTTCATTCGTTTGGGTCATTGTATCTTATTATGTGAACAATTAATGAAATAATGGAGATAATAATACAATGTGATTAAAGTGGAAGCATTTAGTATGCAGCTGCATTAACAGTATTGTTTGTCGTTCATCTTTGGCGATACGTGTGGCGTCAGCACTCCACTAGAATCAAAGACTCAGAAGACCCGAAGACTCATTTGCACGCAAATGAATCATGATTCCTGAGACAGCAAAAACATTTGTTCATTTTGAATGATTTATTCACGACCGACTCATCAATAGTCTGCTACTCAACAGGGACATAGTTAGTGGTTAGAGGTTTGTTCTCAGCATAACAACGGTTAAAATAAATACATTATGAACTTTTTAGCCTATGCATATTGTGTGTGAGTAAGGAAGAACATGAAACAACTCAATGTATATATAAATCAAATAAACTACCTATCCATACTTTGTAATTGCCGGTTAGTTTAGGCTATGCAGGCTACACACAGAATAAGAAATGTTGGTTTAAATATTAAATAGTTTCCTGTTAGTGACAAAATGTGTTCATATAAATATATTAATACATTATTATTTTTCCTTTAAATAATTACAATAAATTTTGCATCAGTTAACATTTGGCTAAATATACTAGAGCAGAGGTCTTCAACATGGAGTCCGGGACCCCTAGGGAGTCTTCATAGGTACTGCAGGAGGTCCTCCAAATGTTTTGATCCCAAAATATAGCATAAATACAACCTATGCGGTAAATATATTAATCTGTCAATTATTTGAATGGCTTTGTTAGTGGCTTACTTTTATACCTGCTATAGGTCGTCGCCCTACACATTTTTGTTGGCCCGGCAACAAAATATTTGATACCATATGTGACAGGGGGCCCTGTGCCGTGTGTCTATCAGCCAAGGGGCCCTTGGCCTGAAAAACGTTGAAGACCTCTGTATTAGAGAGCTAGAGATGAGTGACCAGGAAAGACAGACAACAATTATATGATGCAGAAACAAGGAGAGAGAGAAAGACAACAGCAAGATATGATGAGACAGCAGGAAAAACTGAGACTGTGAGATTATAAATTATTATGGTATTTTATTTGTTATGCTTTTCTTATTTGTTCTTTTATTTTCATTATATGGTGTATGTACGTGTACAAGCCACGTCCCACTTTTAAATCTACGTTACTGTTATTACTATTAATTTCCTGGTCGATAGAGTGCGATGTAGAACAGAAATTATAGCAGACACGAGGTGTTAGGGCAGAAGAAGAACGGTGCCGGAAAAGGCAACACATTGATGCTTACCAGTAACCAGTAGGAGTTTGCTATTGTGTCGCTATAAAAGGGGGAGAGGGTATGGTTAACGGGGCTGATTTTCATTCTCACGGGGCCTTTGGTCACTGTGCGGGTGCTTTTCAGACCACGGCCGTGGCAAATTGTATCTTTGAATTATTCATTGCTTTTTAATACATTTCTCTATTATTCTTAACACTTTTGAGTCAGAGTCCTTCTTTATTCCTTCTGGCAAAATTAAAATACGCAACAAGACCGACAACATTTAACCTAAAATATGATGACGATACAAGGAAAGACACAGAGACGGACAACAAATATTAGGCTACAATATGATGGAGAAAAAAGAGACATAACTTTGGGCCAGATTTACTAAAGGTTTGCGTGAGTAAAAACGTGTGCAAAATTGATAGTACTAGCAAATAACACGTGAGCTGATCAATTAACTGTATGCACGGAGGATGACGTCTTTCTTAATGAATATGCAAACTGGGGCGTTTTAAAGTTAATGTAAAAGATGATGGTAGGGGAACATGCATATAAATTAACATACTACACACAATGATCTATCAAGCCTAAAATACATTTCAGGTGATTGCGAGAGCATCTATATTTAATTAATTTGATAGGAAGGTGTAAACAGCCAAGTGTTGCGCAGAGATGGCTGCTGTTATTGTTGCGAGAAGGAGACACAGGCGTAATGAAAAAAGACGTAGAGAAAGGCTTTTTTCGATTCGTGTTGATATTTTTAACATGCCCGAGGAAAACACAACGCGCACATTTCGCCTCTCCAGCCATGCCATATTGGAGCTGTTGGCTGAGCTAAGGGCTTATTTAGTGCCAGTTACCAGAAGCAGTCATGCAATACCTGCCATGCCAAAACTTCTTGCAACTCTGCATTTCCTCGTGTCTGAGTCATTCCAACACTTTGTAGCTGTTTCTGCAGGGATTTTCCAAAGCAGTTTTTCAGGTGTGCTTTCCCAAGTACGTAATGTAATATCAAGCAGGATGGGCAGGTACATACAATGTCCACGTACTCGCGACGCACTGAATGGAAGCAAACAAGGTTTTTACACAGTGGCTGGTTTCCCAAGAGTTACAGGTGCAATTGACTGTACTCACTTGTACCCCCCTCAAACAATGAGCGTGTGTACCGGAATCAAAAGCACACACATTCCTTAAATGTGCAGGTCGCTTGTATGTCACGATTCGCGGCCGATCCAGCACTGGAGAGGGCCAGGCCGCGGATTCAGCACCGGACAGGGCTCCCAGCACGTCATCGGCCCCCTATTAACCTCACGTGCAGAAGTCTTGCCTCCGCTTCCTGGGCGGAGGTTTAGGAGGTTTTCTGCCCCAGCACCTGTTGCCAGTTCGATGCCTTCGTTTCGTTGCCAGTACCAGCGTATCCCCTATTCCTGATTACTGCTCGACGCTACGTCTATCCGGCAGCCCCGTCTGCCTTTGAGGATCGCCTCTGCAGTCCTGTCTGCTTCACGCTGCTCATCTCCTCCGCCCCTCCGGCCTTCCTACACCTCGACGCCTCGTCTACCCGGCGACAGTCCCGTCTGTCTTGCCGTACGCCACTACAACCCCGACTGCCACGCTACACATCTCCGTCGTTGCTCCGGCCTCTCAACACTGGACGACCCTGCCTGCTTGTCTACTGGCCCGACAGCTACGTTTGTTGCCACTGCCAACCCGCCAGCCGGTGTACTGACACATCCGCTCTGTTGTTGGTATTTCTCCTGCATATTCTGATCATTTATTAAAACTGTTTTACTATATTATCTTGTCTACTGCCTCTATTTCCCACGATTGGGTTCCCCTCTTCCGGGCCGTATCCTGACATAGTGACTCCAAAGGTGTCATTACAAATGCTGTAGCCAAATATCTGGGATCAGACCCCCCCCACACGTTACATGTACATGTTAGTTTTTTGAGGTGATGACACATACCCTCCACAAATCTTTCTTCTGACACCTGTACAGAAGCCAAATTATCCAGAAGAGCATAGGTACAATTAGGTACAAGGCCTTTTTTTATTTTCATGCAATCATTTATAATGCAGAAAAAACAACATTGCACATTTATTGCGGCCTTTTTCAGGCATTGTCAGGAAATAAAAAGTAGACATTTATCCTGTCCTTTTGCTATTTTCCTCTTTTTGCCAAATGCACCACTTTTCTTTCTTTTGCGCAGGTTGCGCTTCACTCTTCCAGTGTGCCCCTCGCCACTCCCCTGGCTGTTCCACTGAGAACTTGGATTTAGTGACCTCACTGCAGCCTGTAGACCCTCTTCGACCCCTCTACCCAGGGCATTTACGGACATCAGAGCAGACACAGCGCTGACGAGCTGCCTGGTGTGAGCTGCAATTGTCCGAGTGTCCCGTCTCACCGCTCGAGCCTGAGATAACACAGTTTGCACCTCCTGTGCAATAAGCAATGCTCCCTTCTTAAGGGCTGCAGACTGATTCCTCTGTTCCCGCAGCAATTCCTCATCAGTGCCCTCACAAACAGTGGAGGGAACAGTGTTCGAATTACCTGTTATAAAATCCTTTGCCGTGACTTTCACGTTTGTCATTCCACTCAAATTAATACTAGTCTATTTTTGTGCCTTGCATAACGAAGACTATTAGTATTGTCTATTGGGGAATGTAAAAATATTCATTTTTACATTTAATAGTTTGTTAGATTTTGTGAAGCAAACAGCATATTTAGAATTCGTTTTATAAAAGCCTAATGTAAAGTCTATGTAACGGCGCCTTTTGAACTGTGACTATAGCATCTAAATGATGATGTATTTGTTCATTTATGACTTTCTCCCATGCAGAAAGGGCACAAATTGCATAACATTTGACCAAAATGCAGGAAAATAAGTGTTAATACTTGTCTCTCTGGGGGAGAACCTGATGTGCCAGATGAATTGTTGTCATCTACGGCAAAATTAAACTGAAGCTAGACTCCCATACCCCCCGCTAATAAATGTGTGGCAGTGGCATATAGCTTTGGCTTTATATTTGATTACTATTTATATTGAGATTTACAATAAATATTATAACTTCTACTGTGTAAAGGGAATACTGCTGTTAAAAAGCACCTTATTTGTCTGCAAACCGAATGTTAATAGCACTTTTGTTTATATAGCAGTACTTTTACAATTATTTTTGTAAGCTGGACAAGAGGGCACTTTGACAATGGCAGGGCAGAGGGGCAGGGGCCGTCGTCCCTTTTGCCCCTGCCCGTGCACGTCCATTGTACACGTTGCACAAAAGCAAGTATATTGGGGCCTTTACAGGACGATGAAGGTGAAGTGAACCTAACATTGTAAACAATGTCACGCAGTCGAATGGGCCTCCCGTCTATTGGACAGAAAATCAAAGGTAAACTCACAGGGTTCCTCGTTGCTCACAACAGTAATGGATCAAAATGTTATGAGTATGATATCCAGGACATTGTACCTGGGGAGCTTGTCTTTTCCATCCCCACAAGCTATCTATATTTTTGACCATGTCACTAAATTTGATATATTGTTGGCAAAGTTTTTCTTACTTTTACACAGCAGTGATCAGACGAGCGTTTGAACCCCATCACACCATTCGGTCACTGAATAATTTAAACACGTATGTGTTTTTTTTTTGTGTAACCACAAGCAATTGCATTGCTTTGTATGGTCAGCAGACCATATTTCTTTGAGTGCATTCACCTCTTCTTCACACCATGCCTGGCCGCGACTAGCCATTTTCTTGTTGATTTCCTGCACAGCGAAAGTGTCAACACTCAAACCACAATGTTTTTTGGTTCACTTCATATAGTTCGCTCTGATCATATTCACACTGAAAGAGCAATTCACTAGAGTTCACTTTGAAGCAGACGGAGACCCCCGATTTCAGGCAGACCATAGTTTGTCTGAATGACAATGAGCTTTTACACCACCCCAAACAAACCGCACAATCAGGGCAAAAGCTCCAGGGTTTCAAGTAAAACTAACTAAACAGGTGTAAAAGCTTTAAATGTACCTGCTGGGCCTGCATGTGTATTAATGACAGGTTTGCAAGGGGCCCCCTGACACCTGCCATTCATTATTTATTATTAAATTATTATTATTATTATTATTATTATGGATACAACTTTAAGGATTACACACACACACACACACACATATATACACACACAATACATACAATTGTGGATGTTTACACATCCACCCCAAGTCACTAGCCAAAATTGAACTGACCTGAAATTGAAAAACAAGTTTGTGAAGTTCAGGCAGGTTATCGAAATAAAGTATATATATTTAGATCATGAGTATAAATTATTGTGTTTTCAATACTTGAAAACTAGTAATAAGATAATAATAATAATAGTAATAAGGCCATGTCAATGCATACCAGCAGCAGACAAGACAATACATACAGTAAAAGGCTGTATATGCAAGCAGTGTGTTTTTGTGACCTACACCTTTATGCAATGCTCCTTTAAGCAGCTTTGCACTCCCTATCACATATTGAGACAGTAAATAAAATGGGCTTCAGAGCAATAATCTGCAGATTTTGTGATAAGCAGCAGTAATAATGGCATTATGGAAGGGGAATTGAGAGGAATTTGCAGCTTCAGCCAAGCTCCAAACCAACTCACTAATTAGTTGTGCCTACCTACATAAAGTGTTGTGCTAATTAGAATCGGGTAGTTTAGTGCATTGTTGGAATCACTGTGTGGTTATATGCCACTTATGCTGAATTCCAAAGATAAAGATAGGCTAGCCTGTAAATCAAACAGCTTAATTGTACTGTAGCCTATGAAGAAACAGACTAGATACTGTAAGTGTTAGGCACACGTCATTAGCGATGTCTCACTTGAAAAGGGACGATGGTTGCCAATCTTTCAGTTACATAGAGTTACTTTTAGATGTGTTCATGTGAGGAAGCCATAAGTAGGCATATTGAGAAATGTGCAATGTCACACAATCTCAATTGTCACATTGACAGGACAAAAGCAGAAAGATGTAGAACAGAGAAGTACTGGAATAGAAGAAATGCTAATGAATTCAGATTGCATGATGTTAAGAAAATCAATGAATTCTATTACTATGTCAAACGGAGTCCAACAGTTTGTAGCAACTAATAAATACAATTAATATAAATCATTGACTTGAACGGCAAGTGACATTGTACATCCCTGAATAATGCACATGGATAATATAACTTCAGATATTAGGCCTAATGGAAATTTAAGGCTGCACTGCACATAATAAACAACCACATTGCCATCTAGTGGCAAAGGAGGGAATGTATTCTTCAGTTGAAGTTCTATTAACAGTTGCTCATAATGCAGGGGAAAACTGACCTTGTATATGTCATTGGGAGTACAAACTTCTATTTCAGTTTTTCTTATCTTCAAATACATGCACGCACACACACACACACACACAAATATACAGACGTGAAACAATTGAAATAAAAAACCTGAATAAATGAGGGGAGGTACAGACTGTAATATGCAAATTCTTCCATACATGTCAACTGCATTAAGCATGTATACATTTTCAGACATTTTGACCTCAACCTTGGATCAAGATGGCAAGAGAGTAAAGTTCTGAATTTTTTTGATTTATTGCGGTACAGATAGCAGGCACCCCCTGCTCAACTGGCTAGTGTTTTAACAGAAACAGTAACTTAAGTGACATCTGTATTTAAACCAACGAGAAAGGCTTGAAGATACATTAATCTTTATACTTATGAATTATTAAATATTTGGAGTCTGGGGTCCTGGCCCTGGGTGGAGTTTTACACAAATGGATTTTGATGTCAAAAGCTGTCTAAATTAATGGTGTTTCTCTGTAAACCTCTTTGTAATGTTTTAGATGTGAATGGTCTTACATGTATGTGTTTAAATAATAGTAATTATCTGAACTAAAACTTATAAAAGTAATTATTGTTTTTTAAAGGATTATGACTATTCTTACAAGGAATTATATAGATTTCTCTTGTAAAAATACTATAAAATTTGTAAATTATGGTACAGCCTTTTATTTATTTTTTTCATTTATTCATTTTCTGGCGCCCCTGCTGTCATACAATTACTTTTTTTTTTTACAATATTTCTTTTTACACTACGATATGTGAATTTGCTTACAAATTGCTTACAAATGTTTGAGCTTTGTGTTCTATCCAAGCATAATAATACTTACAATTAAAATGACAGCAAATCTATTAATTACAGCAGTTCACAGGAAACGGTGCGACCTGTGAGATTATAAATCATTATAGCTATGCCCTTTTATTGATATGTATTAGTGAATAAGTCATAATCACTACACTATGGGGCATGGACACGATGAAGAGAGTTGCACGTGACACTCGTAGCCAATGGTAGAATACAATATGCTTCTAGCATGAGGAAAGAGCCGAAGCTTTTGAAAAAACAAGGAGAGAGACGGGGTTTTTCTAATGATCACAGCTGTGTTGAATTGTAACTTTGATATGATCATTGCAATTTATTAATACAAGTTCTATTATATGGAGCAAACATTTGTGAGAGTCCTTCTTTTCTCCTGGCTGATTTTGAACGAAATAGACCAAAAGAGATCATTGTTGATAGTATTCATTGTCTAGCAAAACCAGTAAATCAGTGTTGCCAAACCTTTTCCAATGAAAGTAGCTACAGTAGCACAAGCTCCAAAAGTCGTTAGAAGTCGCCAGATGATGTCATGCGCTCATTGCATATTGATGACGTCATCGCATATTAATTTGAATCCTCTTGCCGGCCCCCCCACACATACACACACAAACTACTAACTGTCTGAACATGACACAAGAGGAGAGGGAGAGAATCCGGCGCTGATGGACTGTGACTACTCTTAGCAACATATGAGAATACATTACAAAATTCAAATTTTTTTGCATTTTCCCTGGTCAGAATACGTCGCTAAATTTGTCGCTAGTCGCTTTTTAGAAATAAAGTTGCTGAGAGGGTCTGAAAAGTTGGCAACATGCAGTAAATCGATTTAACTAAAATGAGTAAAGTTGTAGGCTAATGCTCCCAGAGGTGATCGTGCTTTTCAGCACAATGGCTCCCAGGTTGTCGAACGCTCTCCCTCTAGCCTTGAGTAAGATCTATGGATACTGTGGACACTTTTAAAAAACATCTTAAGACACATCTTTTTAGACAAGCTTTTCCGTTAGTATTAGGCTGTGCTGTCTGTTTATTGTATTGTATTTTGTACGTATTAATAAGTGTGCTGCTGGATAGTTTATTAATTTTATTGTAAAGCACTTTGTGACCCCCTCTTGTCTTTGAAATGTGCTGTAGAAATAATAAAACTTTACATACTAAGGCATATAAAATAATTATTAGTGCTCGTACCTCTACAAGAGGCCTTCAGCCAATGGAGGGTGTATACCAACCAAGGAAGGTAGACAGGCCAGATCAGATAGCCCTGCTGGTACTAGGTACACTCTGTTCTGAGAGTTGACGAGAACCAGAAGACCGAATCGTAGGTCTAGGTGTGTAAATATGTCGGAGCCCCAACCTGCGGGTTTCACATAAAATGCACACAGCCAATAAAATTGCTTAGACAAAGGAAATCTGTGCGGTTTTGATTTCCTTTCGAATAGTGATTTTTGCTGTTCCAGGTGGTTCAAAACCCTCAGCTGAGCGCATTTTGTAATTATTGATAACATTGCATTTTAATACAATATATACAGTAAATATATATATGAACGATATGGTGCGAAGTTGAGCATAAAGCGGAACCAAAATTCAGACGCGAGAGTTTCACACGGAGCCTTTAAAC
>JAODUE010043062.1:0-19170 GCA_027564755.1 Amblyopsis hoosieri | reverse complement strand
CTCTCTCTCTCTCTCTCTCTCTCTCTCTCTCTCTCTCTCTCTCTCTCTCTCTCTCTCTCTGTCTCTCTCTCTCTGTCTCTCTCTTTTACTTTCTCTTACTCTCTATCACTCTCACATTTGCACACGCACACACACACACCTCAACAATCTTATTTCAAAATTGTCCTGTCCCATTTTTCTGTTATTCTGTTAAAAATTGTCCACATCTTGTGTTTTTCTTAGGTTTGTGTCTAAAATGCATTATTATTTTATAATTATTTTATTATAATATTAGTAGTATTATTATTGTTATTATTATTAACAACATTAATAATATCAACTATAATAATTATAATAATAATATAGACGTATTATTATTATAATAATTATAATACTAATATAGTATTATAGACACTTATACAAGTTAACATTTTGCAAGTGACCAAACAGCATACAGTAGCTTTAATAGAAGTTACTGTTAAAATAGAGAAAATATCTCATGTTTTTCTATATTTGAAATATATTCATGTAAAATGGGGAATCTATATATAGATAGTTTTCTGTTCTTTTTATATCCGTTTAATATTGCACTCCTTGCCACTCCCCATCTTTTATTCACCTGGAAAATTATTCCTCCAGCTATTCTTTCCTGCCAGAATTTGATTGGAAGGTGATATGAAAACATTTATATAAATAAATAGAGAAATATGTGTAAAAAGTGCAACCGAACTGTCATAAATGTATGTGTGAATCCAATATATGTGTATGGAGGCACATTTAGACATTCCCCAGTGAGGATAATTGGATTTTAATGTGTAGCTGCAGAAAGGCAAGGGGGAAATTAATTCCCCTAAGTTCCTTGGCCTTGATGGACATTAGCAATTAAACATAATCATCTGCCTGCAAAACTGCAAGACACGTACTAAAGGCTCTGTCAAAAGCTTTTGGCAACGAGAGCTGTAGAAATATTAGAGATATTTAGAGATTTTCGTGAACCACCACTACCCAGAGATTTTTGGTCTCTCTGAGTCTGAATTATTTAAGCCAAATCACTTTGAGTTGTTTGTGAATTGTACTTTGTACTTTGTGCTTCTGAATAAATCTGTTAGATGCATATACAGGGATACAAATTACATGCATGGGAATGGAGTCGGGGGACTGGGGAGGGGGTCAACGGTGGATGAGTGTTGGTTAGGATGGTTGGTCGCTAGCTAAAAGTTTGTGGGTTTGATGTTCTTCACCATCTTGAGTTTAAATTGTAGACCTAATTGTAACACACAATCTAATTGTAACACACAATTAACCACCCCCACCACTCTCTATATCTATCTATCTCTCGTATTCTTTTTGTACCTCAGGTTGTGTATTTCTCTGCCACGTATCCCTACTTCATGCTTGTCATCCTGTTCATCCGTGGGGTCACACTGCCTGGCGCCATCGACGGCATTCTGTTTTACATCACCCCAAACTTCAACAAGCTTGTTGAATCTGAGGTACAAACAGACTGATGTCACTATCCACTATCTTTATCTCGTATCACGCACCTGTTCTGGAATGAAAAGCATCTCTGATTGGTTTATTATGATTTGTGACATCACAACATTTCAGCCTGGTCCGAGTGATCTCAAACAACCTGGAGATACTGTATATTAGCTGCAGTTATGAAAATAATACACTTATGAAACTTAACTGTGCAAAGGTTGCAAAATTATATGTTGAGTTATTCAGGAAAAATAAAAAAGTATAACCACAGAATCTGTAATGTGTTGTAGCAAAAAGGTAATGTAGGTCGACTAGTGCATTTAAAAAGTGCCACAGCTGAGTTTACCTGTTTGAGGCCTCCCTTGGATTTGCAGAACATATAGATGACATAGCCAGCAATGAGCACAAGGCCATGAACCAGCCAATCACTTGGCCCCATAGAGGGTACACATACCTTCCTAAGGTCAACGGGGTCATTTCTATCTAGGTGGCAACCTATCACAGTACCACGCTTGAATTCAGTGCGCTCCTGAGAGCGACCCATTCTTTCACAAATGTTTGTATAAGCAGTCTGCATGCCTAGGTGCTTGATTTTATACACTAGTTATATTATATATTAATATATATTATATATATTATGTTATATATATATATTATATTTTATATAGCTATTTTAGATTTGCTATTTCTTGGGCGGCAGTGGCGCAGTGCGTCGAGTTGGGCTACAGGTTATTGAGCGACTTCTCAATCACCTGTCACGGGTTCAAACCCCACTAACACCTTGACAAAGTGTCCCTGAGCAAGACACCTCTTCTTCCCGGTCACTTTGCATGGCTGACACCACCATCGGTGTGTGAATGGGTGAATGTGAGGCAATGCTGTAGCCCGCAGTGCTATAAGTGGCTGGTGGTAGGTTAGAGAAGTACTATATAAATGCTATTTCAGATATATCTATTGACCATTTCAAATCACAGTAAGCCCACGCATGGTCTAAGCGGTATAACTGCTGTGTTGCAGGTTTGGTTGGATGCAGCTACTCAAATCTTCTTTTCCTATGGACTGGGGCTGGGATCACTTATTGCCTTGGGAAGCTACAACTCTTACAACAATGATGTATACAGGTAGTGAGACACTAGCTAGCATTTTGTTATGAAGTTGAACACTGTCACTATAGATAATATCTGGTTCAGAAAGTACAGTAGAAGCACTAATCAGATATTCACTATGCCCATTTTAGCCTATATTTGTTAGCCAAACTGACCTCCAATCATCTTTACACATTTTACTTTGCTACAGGGACTCATTGTGTGCTGTATCAACTCCTGCACCAGCATATTTGCTGGTTTTGTCATATTCTCCATCGTAGGCTTTATGTCCCACATTACCAAGAGGTCTGTCCAAGAGTTAGCAGCTTCAGGTATGTTGCTGTAGTGATGCCATTGGTGTGGTCTGTCTGTGCGTGCGTGCGTGTGCTAACAGAAGCGTAATAATAATATCCCTGAAATACACACATAGGGTATTCAAATGAGGACTACTGTATAACACAAAACTAAATGTGACTATGCTGCAGTAAAGTTTACATGGTGGTTAGTAGCAACCAATAGCAGGCACCCTGCATGTCTTCTGTGAATGAACAATGGTGAATTATTATTGATATTTCTAAACAAACTGTACATGGTGTCCAATAGGTCCAGGGCTGGCTTTTCTTGCTTATCCTCAGGCAGTCACCCAACTGCCTCTGTCTTCTCTGTGGGCAATCCTATTCTTCTCAATGCTCATGATGCTTGGCCTGGACAGTCAAGTACAGAGACACACGCACGCACGCACACACCCACGCACGCACACATACTGTATATCTATTGCTGAGTATATTGCGTAATCTTTATGTCCTGGTTGAACTTACCATCAGTCTCACCACCATTCTGTTTGAATGTGAAATGAAATCACACGATAGGACAAAGCAAATTAACCAGATTGCTGCTTTATATAGGGCAATTTGCATCTAGTGGTGGGCACAAGTACTACACCTTTCAATTAACCTATCAGTCATACATTATGCTTTGTAATGGCATACTGTAGCAATACCAAACATATTCAACATATCTAGTGTAACTTGCTGAGAGTTTATGATATTTAAATGTGTGTGTGTGTGTGTTTCAGTTCTGTACGGTGGAAGGTTTAATCACAGCACTTATGGATGAATACCCGATGGTGCTGAGGAAGAGGAAAAAGTATTTTGTCTTTGTTGTTTGTCTCATCTCTTTCGTCATTGGCTTCTCAAACATCACACAGGTGTGTGTGTGTGTGTCTATATTTGTATCTCTGTAAAATATAAATCTTGTATACAAATATTTGTGTGTGTCTCATGCACATAAAACTGACTTGAATTGAATTACTTGACCTTAAACATTTTACACAAGTTCCCCTCCACACACACCCTATAAGCAAATAAAACAACAATTATAATCAATCCCATAGCAACATGTAGTGTTACATTTGTCCTGCCTGTTTTATTAAATTGTTTATTTTACAAAAATACTAGTATTCAGTGTTAAGTTAACAGACGTGTAATGTGTGTGTGTATCGTAATACCCCAGGGTGGTCTGTACGTGTTCAAGCTGTTTGATTACTATTCTGCCAGCGGGATGTGCCTCCTCTTTCTCGTTTTCTTTGAGACCATTTCCATATCCTGGTTCTATGGTGAGATATGCTATGTTCCCCCTCACCTTAACCCCACCCCTTCCTGGCTGAATGAAACCACCTGCTGTAAGATCCCAGTTAAACCACGTGGGAAAGAAAATAAATATAACACTGACATTGGCATGACAACCATCAAATAGCCATGTTTATTTGTGTTACATGCATATATAGCCTGCATTACCCTGTTGTGTTACATTTCCTGCTTGAAAATGAATAAAAATAAATGATGTGTAACTAATTTTTAATCCCACTACTGTAATTAAAATAAAAACAATCTCGAAATGTGTTCATGTTGACTCTTTCTCCATTTTACAGGAGCAGAAAGGTTTTATAAGAACATTGAGGACATGATTGGCTACCGGCCGAACAGCTGCTGGAAACTTTGCTGGATATTCTTCACTCTGCTCATCTGCGTTGTAAGCTTTGCCAATCAGTATCCTCTCACCAAGCAAATGAAACTGATACTGTACCCGCGTTCATTTTAGCTTAGTCTTGCAGAGCCAGCCTTTACTTACTGTACTGTAAATCACTCCACTAGCGTTAGCGCCAGAATTACTTTTATGTATACAGATTACATTTAGTGACGATGCTAACAGCTAATGAAAATCTATACCCCACTTCCTGATAGAGTTTATAAGATAAGATGGACAGTATGTGTCTCAGATGTTCAGCATGAAATGCTTATGTGACGTGCTAATGGATGGAAGAGGCTGAGACTAATAGTAAATTAGCCTGTTTAATCCCAAATGTTTCATTGTAATTTGAGTATATGTATGTTACTCTGTGTATGTTTGTTAAATAAGTGAAATATTAGATTTAATACTCAGAAACAGCAGTCAGAATCCATCATTCTTATCCAATTAAACCTATTTACACATTTATGCACAAATGATATATGTTTAGAACTGATTTGTTTGATGTTCAATGTTTGAACATACAATACATATAACACTGCCATTGGCATATGGACAGGTCATCAGCACTGAAAACGTTTGTATATCAGTTGCATAGGGTCAGTTCCCCAGTTCTACATACTGTATGTGCTCTCTCATTGTCCTTGGTGAACATGGTACTGAGGGTTAATAGGATCTGGGGATCCTAGAACCCTGGGAATATAGGATTTGGGGAACATAGGGCAGTGGAAACATGGGACCCTGGGAACATAGGGCCCTGGGAACATGTGACCTTGGGACCCTGGGAACCTAGCACCCTGGGACCCAGAACACATTACTATCATTATCTATTTGCATGAGGTCATTACTTCATTACTATGTTCCCACTTTCCTGTGTCCCCAGGGTCTTACGTTCCCAGAGTCCTATAGTTCCAAGGTCACATGTTCCACATGTCCCATGTTCCAAAGGACCTATGTTCCTCAGGGACCATAGTATAGAACAGGGCTATTCAATTCCAGTCCTGGAGGGCCGTGCCCTACATGTTTTAAGTGTCTCACTTCCAGGACTGGAATTGAATAGCCCTGGTATAGAACATATGCAGACCTGGAGAACATTAAACCATGGGAACATACAGTAGGACACTCGGAACATGGAACACCTCTGGTCATGTGACAATTTACACTAAACATGTGATACTGCACATACAGTATTTCAGTGAGACCCTTTATGATTTTATTATTTGGTGGAAATGCATTGATTCATAATTTATAACATATAACTGAAATCCTTTTAATGGGATGAAACGGGTTAAGTAAGTAAATTCTATTTTATTTATATAGTACTTATTGTCACAGTGCTTTACAACCAGAAATAATAGAAACAAGGATTGCAATAAAAACAACAACAAATAAACATAAAATAAAGTGCAGAGTTTGCAGTTTAAACCAATAAAAATGGCATATGTCCTTCACATATATACAGTATATAAGATACACTGATACAGGAAGATACACATCTCCATAGGCATATTACCCCAAATGCCTGCCTGAACAAGTGAGCTGCTTTCTAAAAGTGCCCTTAGAGTATGCAGGCCTCTGTGAGACTACTGTAGATGTAAAAAATTTGGAAGCCAATGCCTCAAAGGGGACTACCCCTTGAGAGGATGGAACAAACCTGCGTCAGAGCCGGAACGCAGCACACAATCGCCTGGTGGTTCCTTGGCATTAGTCTTTAGGCGAGTTCGAGGGGTCATTAACAATTCCACACAACATATTTCCTAAGGAGGGTTTGCGATATATTAAGGAGCTTTATTCTGCATGGCTTTATAAATTAAATAATCATTTTAAACTGTATGCTGAAGACTGTTAAGAAGCGGGTAGATTAAGATTGGAGTAATATGAGCTCTCTTTCTTGCTCTTGTAAATAATAGAGTAGCCGCATTTTAAACAGACTGTAATTTGGCCAAATATGATTTGCTGTGGCAAATGAGATCATTGCAGTAGTCCAAACGAGATTAAATAAATGCATCTCCAACACAACAGACCTCAATTTTGCAATACTTCTTAAAATATTAGCCTGCATGTCAAAGTTAGTATAATTTAAATACAATAAAAAGAACAATATATCCCATATGGAAGTAATATGGAAGTAATACTGATATACTAAATATAATATTTTCATTTTTGCAGTTGGCAGTGTTTCTAATTAATTACCTTATAAACATTTTTCAATTATGCAGACTATGTAAAGCATTGGAATAATATATTTAAATAGCTTGATTTCATTTATGTGGCAAGCATCAATTATATTGCTTCTTTTTTTATTTGATTATCTCATCTGTCAGGCCCTTAGCCAAATGTCTATCTAAAAGAAGTAAAAATCAATAGCACATTTAAGTCATTAGAACATATTTACTGAGCATAGCATCCTCATTCTACACTAAACGATTGGCTTACTGGCCCGCAATTAATGGTCATAAATTATAAATACATAATAAAAATATTTATGTAGGCTTGAAATATTGAAAGGTGATCCTTGTGGCCACTGAACCATTAAGACACAGACAAAAAACACATAACTGAAACTATGAATAACAAAATGATGTAAACAGTTGCTTGATAACTTGATATAGACTGTGTGTAGTAACACATACAGTACTGCAGTGCATGCATGGTATAGCTAATATTGTATCATGTTAGGAGAGTAAACATTCTTGTGTGCATGTGTGTTTTAGGGTGTGTTCACCTTCAGTGCGATAGAAATGACCCTGTTGACCTTAGGAAGGTATGTGTACCCTCTATGGGGCCAAGTGATTGGCTGGTTCATGGCCTTGTCTTCCATGGTGCTCATTCCTGGCTATGTCATCTATATGTTCTGCAAATCCAAGGGAGGCCTCAAACAGGTAAACTCAGCTGTGGCACTTTTTAAATGCACTAGTCGACCTACATTACCTTTTTGCTACAACACATTACAGATTCTGTGGTTATACTTTTTAATTTTTCCTGAATAACTCAACATATAGTTTTGCAACCTTTGCATGATTAAGTTTCAAAAGGGTATTCTTTTCATAACTGTAGTTTAAATATATATAATGTATTGTGTTTTTAGTTTATTTGGCTCATTAAACAGATTATTTTAAGTTGAACTTAATGTGAATGTTAAAATACAATGTACTTTTAGAAAGCAGTGTTTGTAGGCTACACAGCCAGACCTGAGAACAAGTCTAATCCACCACATGCATGCTACCCACGTATGGACAGAGTATTTAACAGTAAATACATTATAGTTCCCTTTTTACAGGCTACACCAAAATTATATTCTTCCACTAGTACTTAGATGTTATTAATTGTGTTCGCTGCAGCTATGTTTAACTATTACGTCTGTGAAATGGGTCAGTAGTGAATCTCCTCAATGGTAGATGATACGGTATAATCACCTCATGTACAAGAAGTATTTGAAGTGTATTCCCTGCAGTTGAGACTGCTTGACTGCATAATAGTTTCACTCTGAAAACATAAGTTCCATATTGCTCCATAAACCTGGCTTGAAACTGACTAATCTCTGCCTTTGTTGGACAGCGCTGGCACAAGATGACTACTTATCAAGAGGTTGAGAAAACCTCAGAACATGAAGAATTCACCCACACATGGCAAGGGCGATAGTGTTGTAGAGGGGTCAGCTCTATAACCCATGATACCTTTCTCGTCCTGTTTCACTTTCACTTTTCTCTATAAGTTAACACTGATTTCTGTCCATCTTATGCTGGATAAATTAATGGAGAAAGGAGAGTTGGAAAAGATAAAGCAATTTTCAGAAACTAGGGTGTTGTTTTCTGTATAAAAGGTTTGTCTCTCTATAAATATTAGCCACTGGGAGATTTTTTTTAAGCACACACAAGATGCTTTTACAGCATCATCATGCACATTCCTCTTCGAACTGTGACGATAACTTATTAAAGTGGATGCCATATTCTCTTTTCTGCCATTTTGTCTGTGGGGTTTCCAATACACATATTTCAATGTACACATCACTTTAAAAATTGCACAATCTGGTTCAATTTAAACTGGTAGTTAAACAATTTTCTTACATCTAGTATAATGTACAATTGGCCTACTGATATATATATATCAGTAGGCCAATAGTAGTATTTGTCAGTGGGCCATCATTTGCATACAGTATACCCACGTATTATGATTTGTTTCAAAATGTAGATTTATTCATAAAGCTCTGCACCGCCACTGTAAAGCATTTTCAATATATTCCACTGAGATATTGGCTCAATACTGTCAGATAGTGCATAGTTAATGTTCATGTATAGTGCTAAGGTATAAACATTTCTACTTCATTTTGTTTTAATGAATAATGGTTTGATAGTTTGATGAATCCGAGCAAATCTTTTTTTTTTTTTTTCATTGAAATACAAAAAATACTGTATATTTTATTAGCTATTTTTCCCCAAACATTTTATTTGCAATTGTATAAAATGCATGTTAAATTGTATATTGCTTAAATTAGTCATAAACATTTTTTCCTCCTTCTTCCCTAGTTAGCTGTTTATGTTTGCTACACAACTGTGCATGAAAGCATTTCAGCTATAGGATACATAAGTCATACATTACAGTTGTACACAAACATGGCTGTTTACGCAACACATATGTGTTTAAATCTGGAGCTGACAAAAATCAAAGATCCAGTCACCCAATGTAGTGAATAGATTGAAATAATCTTTAATAGCATGTTGATATACTGCAAAGACATGGAGAGAGAGGGATTTGAAGAGAACCAATGAAAGGCGATGGTTTGTAAATGTTTTCAACTTGGGCCCTTAAAACATGTCCCCCTGCTGTTAACATAGGTCTGGTTCTTCCTAATATGAGTGAACACAAAACATGGAGAATGAGACGTCCACATATTACAAGAAATGGTGGTTTGGCGTCATGGAAAAGCCCTTTTTTCTATATCTCTTTATTGATAATAGTAGTTCACTCTCAACAGTCACATTGCTTTCCTATGTAACATTAGCCTGGCTCCTCTCCACTGTCGAGTTCACAGCTAAATGTTCGCTGAGATTATATCTGGAAACTGTCCGGGGCTTTATCGTTTGCACAGCCACCTGGATGGCGGACCAATCAGTAACCAGTGGGGCTGGCTGAGTGATATTGAAGTCAAGCATTGGTGGTAGAGCTAGATGAAGCGATACAAACAGTTGTAGCAATCTTTCAACCGATTGGTTGAAATATTACTGTAAATGATCCCAATCCAGACCCTATTCACGATGTAAATTACACCAAGCTAATGTAACATAGTAGCTCTTCCTATCAATGTGACTTTCTTAAATATATTGGAGCCACAGCATACCTATCTCATAGACAGGTAAATGAAAATGGCAACACTTAAAGCAATGCTAACTCTTCATAAAATACGAGATGGATTAGAGCGCAAACTTAGATCTATTTCTGTGTGGGGGTAGGGGGGCATTCACAGTCATTAACTGTTATTTCAAAACTCCATTGCAGAGATCTCTTTAGCATAAAGATAAAATGTTATCAGGTAAAGTGCATCATAAGACTCAAGGACATAAAAAATGCATCTTTATCTCCCAGCATTGAATGCACGGCAAATTCCATCATGCACCAACCAAAATCAAAATCTTGGGAAATCACAGTTCATTAGGCCTCCGCTACACTAAGAGGTGTCATGCATGGGCAAAAACAAAATGCATTCTTTCTTTCTCTCGATCAAAAATGCAAAATTAACATCCATAGTCTGTCGTAGTACATTTGAATAGCTTACGCTTTTTACACATATGTAAAACTATTAAATAACCATAATTGAGTGACACACACAATATTCTGCAGTAGCCTGTGTATAATGAGGTGATAATTGGAACATGATGAATGCTACAGTTGTTAGCCTTTATGCTGCATACACTTTTTATAGTCTGACATTCTCTCCATTTTAAACAAACAACACACTCTTCCTCTGCCTGCACTGCAGAATAAACCATTACCCCTGGAACCTACATTTTTCCATTAGGTGAAAACATAGAGGTGGAAACGGGCTGGGAGATGAGCTAGTGACTTCCCAACAGTGACTGTGATCAAAAATCAACAAATCAAATAGATAAGAAAGGCCAGGCTAACAGCAAATAGTGGCAGGTAAAGTTTAAAGGATGCATGCCAGGGCAAACTCATTTTGAGAGGGCTAAAGGTAGCTTCACTGTCCTTTGGGACAGCTCGGATGTGATATTTACAGTGCAGGCTAGGCTGAAGACATTAAGTATGCAGTGATTTCACATATTCATATTTGAAGCGGGTTAGCCAAAAGCACAAACAACACCATTAATGTGAGAGGTTTGTCTCTGAGATCAGAAAATACTCCTTATGTGGTTTTAGCCTTTGTGAAAATGTCAGATTGAAAGGTTATGTGGAAAATGCGATGCCATGAAATTTGGCCATTCTACAGACAAGAACCATAAACGTAGTGCATCAATCCCACTGGAATACATCACACAAAAATGGAAGTTATCTCTAAAACACAATAAACTGTATGCCTATAACCTGTGACCAGTGTAATGTGTTCGCGCCTATTGTAACCAATTGAGTTAGTCAAATATACACTCCTCAATTGCGTTACCAAGCCCCCAAAATCCCAAATGTCCTCCCCTGCCTATTGTTTGTCGTTTTAAAACACAGCTGTGCTTGAAAGTGCATGTGACTGCATGTTTGTAGGGTATGGATGAATGCCAGCCACACAGCACACACAAGGTAGGTATCTGAGGAGCATGCACTCCTTTGAGTTTCAAACCAAACATGTATGTAATGTTGGTTTCAAACACAAGTGCAATTACAGACACAAAATGATTAAACGAAAGATAAACTGCATTGACTAAATTCAACAGCTCATACAGTCACAAACAGGTAAATATGTCCATTTCAGTTTTAAAATCTGACTCCATCATAAGAAATATGCCGCAAATATTCCTGGCAACATTAATATCAAATATGAAGCACAGTATAACACAGACACGAGCCAACGGAAAACAAACACCAGTCTGTAGAGCTATATCCAGGCTGTCATAAGCCTTTGTGTTAGACAATAAATACGTCATTTGATAGGTCGGCTCACTTCCCATCATGGCTCACTGTAGGGTGATCTATGAGGAGTGACAATTGGGAGAGAGTGTTTTCTGATGATAGAGAAAGAAGACCAACCACGCTGAAAAGACGAGGACAACAAAGCTTATCGGAGGAGACGTTTTGTTTTTCCAGAGAATAGAGAGACGGAGAGAAACGGGTCTTTATCAAAATAAATCAGAAAACCATGTAAACAAGGAGACCGGTTTAGAATAAATACCAAAGGTTCGCTTTTTCCTTCATTTCTTGTTTTTCTCTAGGTCTCCTTGCGGGAGGAAGTGAGTTAGGACCGTTTGCTGAAAAGCAGTCGACGTTTCTTTTGATTTTCTCTAGCCCTAGCGTTTGTGACGAAGTGCAAAGTGGTCCATTGTGGCAGAGTCTTAAGATGTTTTGGCACACAGCACTTCAGCAGGTGTCAACTATGCACACATGCATACGTGTGCACGCACACACACACGCACACGCACACAGACATTAGAATAGGCATGAATGTGGGGATATGTTTACGTATGTAAGCAGTCAGTAGGGTCTGTGATGTTCATGGCGATAGACATACTGTATCTGCGTTGGTTGTGAATTTGAAATGCCATAGCTACAAGGAATCCATCCCAGAACTAAAGTATCTGTGATTTTCTTCTCTATAGCGTCGAAGAGTTAAAACCAACAGAAAAGTTATAGAAATTTGTTAAAACTACTGAATATTTCAAAATACACATGGCATTAAGTAAAATGTCGCCGTCTTGCGACACGCATCGCATTTTTAAAACCTTGATTATCTTTTCTTATTATTTTACTTTTTAACAATTCCTTAAATATAATGCATATAGATGTGATTTCATTTTTTTTTCTTCAGTATAGATTTTTCTTCCCTAGGTAAATATGTACATTATGTACCAATCGGCAAAGAGCGGGGTTTGAACAAGTAAGTGTGTGTGTGTAGCTATATGTATATATACAGTGAGTGTGTGTGTGTGTGTGGGGGGTCCTTAGTCATTTCCCAGTCTTATTTACACCATGCTCCGAGAGTCGCTGGGGGTCCTCTGCAGGCTGAGTCGCGGGTCCAGGGGGGGTATGTACTGGTGGGGGTGGTTGTAAGGAGGTGGGGGAGGGGGCAGCGGGGGCTGGTGGCCCCCGTCGGGGGGCGTGCGTACGGGGGTGGACGCGGCCGAGTGGCTGAGCTGGTAGGGCTGGTGGTGGCGGTGGTGGTGCGTCGGCGTCTGGCTGAGGAAAGCTTCCACGCGGCCACGCCCGTTCTGGTCCAGCACGATCACCTTGACGACCTGCCGGCACTGGATGAGGGTGTCGGCGACGGCCTGGGGCTGGTGCTGGGGCAGGAGGTGGAGGTGTTGCGGGAAGAGGCGGGACAGGGGCTCGCCCAGGGGGCTAACAGGGGCCGGCGGCGTGCTCCCTGGGGTCCGAGGGGTCCGAGTGCCGCTGTAATTGGGCGGGCCCGGCTGAAGCCTGTTGTGAATTGACACCTAGTTTAGAAAACAGCCAAGAGAACAGCATCACATGTTATAAACCTGGGTCCTCCTCTACGGTCCGTCAAGCCCTCTGTTGGCGCTCTTGGGGGGGGTGAACACACACACACGCGGGGGGGGGGAAGGTCGGGTGTGGGGAGACGGGTTGGGTGTGTGTGTCTGTGTGCGTGTTTGGGGGGGGCTAAATACAAAGAATGGCAGTTCAAGAAGGGAGGACACATACCAAAGCTGTATCTCCCTTCCAAACCACTGTGTGGCGCTGTGTGTGTGTGTGTGTGTGTGTGTGTGGGGGTAGGATGTGGGTGGGGAGGGGGGCGGAGCAGAGGTCACCGGGACAGAGGAGCAAGTCAAACGAGGAGGAAGAGGGGAGAGAGAGGAGGCGGTCAGACCGACACCAACACCCAACTAGAATGCACACCTGGCTCAACCCTGGCTATCCTCTAGCCTGCGGTGTCCGTATGACAGCCCAGCTCCAGTACCTGGTTGTACAGTATGTAGTACAGGGTCTACAGTGCGTTTGTGTTTCATATGTCAGTGGCTTTTCTGTCTGGTCCAATACACGTGTTATAAGGCATCCCTGACCTCTGTCATTCTATACATTACAATCTACAAGACCATTCTGAAAGGTCGAGGGATATTTTCACCAAAAGTAAAGGAAGTGGCAGTAATGATTACTAACAATGCTTTGCAATAGAGTAATAACAAGTAAATAAATAAACAAATCCCAATTTAGATGTGGCTGTTTGGTTAGTACGCATTATAACAAGCATAATCTATAGTTTAGGTTCATTCATGACATTAACTTGAACTGGAGCAACAAATGCCCGGCTTACGCTCTGTTTTATGAGTGTCACAACGTATGAAAGTAAGACGAAACCTCCTTCAAAGGAAAGTGGAACATCTCTCATACCCTTAGGCCCTATCATGAGAGAGGCTGTCTGCGTGACCCTTGATGGGGAGATAAATGTGTTTGGACAGCTAACACCTCACCACCTACAGTAATGCTTCCATTTAGGCCGTGCAGCAGAATGGAGGTGCGACACAGAGGTAGCCCAGCGAATGTATGGCAAAGACGCACCACGCCACCCGGCTGAACTAGACCATTGTTAAATTGCTCGATGCTTTTTGGCCACACCAATATACTGTAGCGTAGAACATATATAATGTACTGGGCCTTACACTAAACACACAGCATTGCATAATCATCGTTTCTTGGGTGTGTCAGTAAACAGGTTTCTTGTTGACAGTTACTGGATTGAAAGATCTTTTCAAGAAAGGCAACTTAAACTGGTGTATTGATAAATCCCCTGGCATTAACCAGTAAATCAATGGCTAAAATATTAACAGAAAGCTATGTTTAGGTACACAGATGTGCATTTATCTTAGTATACACTAGATACTAACACAATGTCAGAAATATACCGCCACCAAAAAAAGGCCACAAAAACGTACCCGATGCATCTAGGATGGAAACTGCAGGGCTCCTTGAGTCCTGATGTTCGGCTTACTCTCGCTAGCCAGAAAAACTACATTTCCCTCTGAGTCCTGACAAGGGGAAGGGAGGTGATGGCTGGGTCAAATGAGCGTTACATTTAACTGCCTACTTTTTAGCACGTTAATTAGGGTGTCAGTGATAAAACACACATGCTTTCTCTCACGCACACACGCACGCACAAACGCACACTTACACACAGTACTATACTGTATATGCATTGTGCGAGCTAGGTTTAATAATGTTTAATCTGTCACCATTGAAAGGGCTCAAAGTTTCGTTTCAGCCTGGCTACTGAGAGATAATTACAACATTATTGCAACCTTACAATACTTGAAGCCTAAGGCACCGAGGCATTGCTGATTTTTCTAAGTAATTTCCCCAAACGAATAAAAAAGAGCATTTTCTACCTGCCAGCGTCTGGTTTTGTTGGGCTAGCGGACACGGCCGCTAATTTGCACTGTAGCTTGACGCCTCCAATGCTAACACTATACTGTGTGTGCAGGTAACCCTGTGGTCTGCTCCTGTCTCATCCTAGCCATGCCCTACAACATGTACTTACTTACCTGTTGTTAGGGGACACAGCCCTCACCAAATGCACTTACCTCTACAGCATTAAGCGCACTCCTGGCGTCAATATCCCGGGTTCCTGCAGGGTCAGAATAGGGAAAACATGGCATAGCTAATGTTCAGGGCATGACATTAACATTAAGGTCCGCCATTTGGTCGCACGCTGTTTCTTTTTCAAGACAGGAAATTAAGTGAAACGCGTTTGAAATACGGCAACTGGCTGCTGTTGTGTCACTCTACTGCCAAGAGACGGTTCAGGAAGGCAATCTCCTCAAGTCAGAAACAAATGGACATGCAACATGGTGACCCATTTCCCACCGTGGCGTTCAGTTAAGTTGGTAACAATTTATATTACAAATAAATAAAAAAAATGTGTTGGTGAACCTAAGGACAGAATGAGATGATGGAAACATACGCACACGCACGCACGCACTCACTCTCACACACACATGCACGCACGCACACACACACACGCACGCACACACACACGCACGCACACACACACCCGCACTCACACACACACCTGACGGGGATCCTTGCTTGCCCCGCAGCTCCAACTGTGTGCTGTTGTTCTTTGCCGAGTGCGTCTTGGCTCCCTGCTGCTTCTCCAGCTCCCCTGCGGATCACACCGGAAAGCGGCGGTAATCGCAACACGGTCGACGCATCCCGTGAACGCAAGCCACGCTGTAGGGCCAATAAACAAGGTGACATACTGACAGACAGACGGAGTGAAATCAACGGCTTCGAAATAAAATCAACACCCAGCCGAGATCTGCTCTACTCGTCTGTCTCCTTCTCAGACACACACACATGCACGCACGTGCACACATACACACACACGCTCAATCTCTTCATACCCTCCCACTCTCTTCACCGAGCACATCCAGGAGACCGTCATCTCACTAATTACACTTCACACTTGATGGTAATTGCGTGTCATTTCCAATCAGGGTGACTAAATGTTTGTTTTGTCCCCCCCCAATGTCGCGCCGCATTCTAATGCCGACACGGCAGCATGCGTTCGCAAGGCGGCGGCCTCCCCCGATACAGATGATCCGAAAGCGTCTCCTCGCCGATCGCTTGGCCTGAGAGTCTTTCCCGAACTAATACAGAGCCGGGGGAGGGCATCGTGATTGCACGTGATTGTTCAGTCAAACCTCTGTGCTTATGTCCAAGAAAGACATAAAACACACACATCAAAACAATAAGTGTCAACGTTTTGCTGCAACGAGACAACACAGCATTGTGGCTAGATGCATGTATAACCTCTGGCACAATTTAACACAGCACCGAAGAAGCGTTTCCAGTGGCAGTATTGCTGTATAGAAAAAGCAATCATATTCTTGAATGCGATACTTGTTTTCCACTGAATATGTGAAGAATGGAGATATAGACAGAGTTGGAGTGGGGAGGTGAAAGAAAGTATTTTTAATCACCTTTTGCCATTTACCATAATCAGAATGTTCTAGATAATCAGTAGGCAAAAAGAAGAAATGTAAATCTAGAATCAGTGAGTCATGATCAAATATAACCGGACCCCCCCCGTCAACCAAAGGAGGAAAAAAGTGCAATGCCTACGGCATATTTATTCAAGTGCGACTCAAGCGGAGGAGATGCCGATTGTGCGCTCGCATTGGCTGCGATCTGTGCATGTGCATTCCTCACGTGTTCTATTTCTCAGGCGTGCCAGTGTCGACTGTGTTATTCCCAAGGTATGTGCACTCCTTCCGCTTTGCTTCTGTGTGCATTCCAGAATAAATAGGTCCCATGGTGCATTGCAGTTGGCATCTGTGAGCCTGTATCATTGTGTGTGTGCGTGCGTGTGTGCGTCGAGTCTTGAGAGGATATACCTATCTCTAGAGAGAGACGTATGTTTTATTCTCTCAGTGTGGCACTTCTGTGCCCTGCTCTCCTGTGGTCCCCTGACCACCCTATCAGGGGTGGGTACTGAAGAGAAGCTAGATCCCAGTAGACATGCTCTCCTTGATGCCTGCTGGCAGCCTTAGAACTCAGATTGTCTCTGTGTGTGTGTGTGTGTGTGTGTGTGTGTGTTGAATGAGTGTACACACACACACACACACACACACACACACACACGCTCTCTCTCTCATCATTGATGCCTGGCTGCTTTCAGGAACGTTGGCCTCGTTTCACCTCCTGTTTGTGTCTTTTTTTCCACCCCTTGTCCTGCAGTCTGTTCTGGCCGCAGTGCACCAAAGGAAACAGGCCTGAAGGCTACAGCCAGCCCGAGACCAAGAGAACACCATTACAACGTGTGCAGCTCGCAAAGCAAAGGATGAACACTGACCCAAGGCTGCTGTAGCGAGACCCATAATGTGTCCTTGACCTGAGCTGACTTGTTTTGATGGGAGAACTAATACACATACACAGTACACAATACACAGATTGTTGATGATGATTATATTGTCCGTGACAGTCAATATTATTCAATGTGGCATACTCACATTCAATGCGAATCTGTTCCATCTCAGACACCTCAGCGATGGATTCCTTCAGGTCCTCCACAAACTTGAGGAGCTCCTCGGAACTCTGGGCGCAGAAGTTGAGCACCTGCTTTTTGTCCGAGCCAAACGGCGAGATGATGGTGATGCCGTGGGGATAGTCTGAAGACCGGAGACAAGGGAAGTGGCGTTTGAGATGTTTGAGATGCTAAACAATTTCATGTATCTCTGAATAGTTTGTGTGTGTGTTATTATTGTCTCCATATACTGTAAGTATGTGAATGTGACTTTACATATAAAGCCCAGGAAAAACTATACTATATATTGTATCTGTGTATTCAATCAATCTTTCTAAAGCAAAACGTATTCTTTTTGCAAATTGATTCAAAAGTCCTTATTTTTCTGCCTATCTAATTAATGACTATTATGCATCAAGCACCCACGGGAACAGACTATTTAATCAATTTTAATCAGTATTATTGAAACAATTTTTAGACAGTTCCGCCTGGAGAATAAGACTTATTTTCCCAAAAATACACAGAACACAGAACAAGCTATGTCATTATTTATATTTTGTTGTATTATTTATTTATATTATTTTCTTTATATCTTCCTTGTCATACATCCAGAACATAAAAGCAGATAATGTAGCTGGTGGTAGTCAGCATCTGTGCTAGGATTCCAACTGTAAAGGGTACTTTCCAGCCCCCCCATTGTCGGGGTAACATATAATACTGTATATTGATGCTGCTTCCCTGCTCATTCTGCACTGACTGATCCTGCAGTTGCACATTCAGTCCCATTCTATACATTAAATGATATTGATATACAGGTAGCCTAGCTAACGTTTGCTAACCTATGTAGGGTAGTTTCACAGAGAGTAGGCTGGCTAGTAGGCCTACGACTTATGATTTTTCAACTTGGAGATCACTGTGTTTTCCGGGAGGCATATCAAGCAAAAGAAATCTCCATATAAACACCACAATCGGAAGAGAGACGGCCAATCCGATCAAAATTCCATTCCGAAACAGAGAAGTAGTATTCCATGACCCGATTGAAAGAAGAATTCTACCATGTAAACGGTTAAACACGATTATTTCCTGCTTGCGTTCTAATGCGCATGCCCAGACTTACGTTTTGTGTCGATGCCGGTAAACTATTCTGCACAGCCACTGTAATGGATATAAGAAGGCTACAAAGTCTCAAATCAACTGCGGCGTGCGCAAATAAGTGAATCTGGAGCCGTACATTTCTCCACCAGTCACACAAATAGCCTCACTCGTCCGACGTACATACTGTACAACTAGAAGCTAGCCAGTTTTACCATTTGCTAGTGTGACACGTTACATTTGGGGCTAGATAATGTGCTTAATATCCTTTCTGAGAAGTTGCGACGGCGCATATACACTCACCTAAAGGATTATTAGGAACACCTGTTCAATTCCTCATTAATGCAATTATCTAATCAACAATCA
>JAODUE010043051.1:0-19171 GCA_027564755.1 Amblyopsis hoosieri | reverse complement strand
AGAGAGAGAGAGAGAGAGAGAGAGAGAGAGAGAGAGAGAGAGCAAGAGAGAGAGAGAGGGAGGGAGAGAGATGGAGAGAGAGAGAGAGAGAATGATAGAGAGAGAACCGTTGTTCATGCTGTTTGGCAATAAGCACACATTGTAACTCATGCCAGTGCTGAGCGCCAGATGGTACCCATCACTGTGGTGCCATGTCTTTGATACAGCGAGGAGAGAGGAAGATCAAGACTGGCATGTGGAACCAAGAAGTGCTGCCTAATGTGAACAATGTGTCACATAAATACTAATCACACCGGTATAACACACAGATAAATTAAACCCCTAAAGCGCTCTCATTCACTGTTCTCTCGATATTGTGTGAATATATACAGTATTTACAAGACGGAGCCCACTGTCTGTTTTCTTTTTCAATAAAAATGGACATTTCTAGTAGAAATTGATCAGTTAATTTATACCTGATCAATAATGTATAACTTCATTTCAGTCGTGTTTCTTAAAAATAAAAAAGTATGAATAAGAACAACAAATACATATTGACGGACAAGCCTCTTTTATATACTGTAGCTTTTAAGCCAGCTTGGATATTCCTTTAACGTTTTCTAATGTTTTGTGGACAACAATAGAATAAAACATAATATCAATAAAAATCCCTTCTACAAATATATCTAATGTTTAAATGGAATATGAAAGTGAATGGCTTGCTTATCTGTAGCAGTGTACGGTATGTGAATAGGCAACAGCTGGTTTTGCCTTTCATGATAAGAAATATTGCATATAGTGCATGTATATGTATAGATTCATTAACTTTTCACGTTTCCCCAGAAGTAGCTCAATATAAATGATATAAACATTTGGAAAAGCAAAGTGCGGCCATATAATAACATCTAAGAATGGTTCAGCATCAAAATCACTAAATCGTGACTCTCCTTTTCCTTTATTTGTTCCCTGTCATCGCTTGTCTCAACCTCTTTGTTCCACACAGACACAATAATACCATGTATGTCTAAAAGATTGATATACTAGCAGCCTTATCCAACTGTCAGTGTGCTGTTACGCCTCACTCACAGAGTTCTCCCTTCAGTCGCGCGTTCATCGTGGCTCTCCACTCCAGCGGACATCCCTCAATAGCTCAACGGGACAAGCGTGCTCCACCACTGCCCACCAGCCATCAGCGTACCGTGTCATATAATGCACTAAGATGGGACAATAACAGACATTTTGATTGTCAAGCGACAAATAACTGAATTGTCATATTGTACAAACGTGCCAGTGGTCATCACATCGTAAGATGAGGACCACTAGACCCAGATACTGCACTGCGCTGGATCTAGCGTGGTACTAGAGCCGTCTCTTATCAAAGATCCTACAATGCGACAAACTAAAGGATACAACATTGAACTAGTCATGTTATTGAATATATGTGACACCTACAGGATTAGGTGATCACTTCCACAGCAAACTGCAGTCTGTACTCAATAGCAAACTATTTCCTATAGAGACCTGGTTTTAAAGAACTCAGGGATGTGTTGTACTGTTACGTGGGAACACACACCCCGTCACAGATGTTTCAGTAATTTGACCCTTGGCATCACCTGGATGTTTAACAGGATGATGTATGTGCCACAGTGCCACCCTCGTGACACATCACCTCAGCCCTAATTAGACACCGGCCTGTATCACACCACAAGCAGTGTGACTGTCCTGCATCCACTCAGGTCGCAATAATAATGCTAATAACAAACGCCATATCTTAAATGCTGTATAGGAAGAGTACCTATTTCAATAGTATACGATTGCTCAGCAGTTCAAAATGCACAATATACAGTATTAAAATCCATGAAGCAAAAGCGAAGTCCAACCGTATGCAGCATTAAAATTGTCTGCTCAGCATTTCAGAGAACACACAGGATAAACTATTGAGCTGACTACTTTTTATAGTTGACAACCGAGCCTCTACACAGTACGTATCCTCCTTTTATTATAAGATAGATTCACACGCGCCTGCTTCCATCTATAGGCTAGGTCCTTTTATTCAGCAAACACCACTTGCCAACTGCAATTTAATGGCCTCACATCATTCCAATTTCCAACACTTGCGTTTGAGGACACTGAAGGTCAGAGACGACTGGTTTACAAAACAGAAATTATGTCACCCGGGGGTCAAATCTCATTTTACACAATGATTTGTTGCAGAGGAATTTTGGCTAAATGTTAGACAGATTTCAATATTAGTCCAGCCCTTTCTGTCCCTTCCGACAACATAACTGACACAACCTGGCAATAAAACACGATACATATTCACATGAACATTGACTGTGGTGGAATGTTTCTTTCTAGAAAAATGGGCTACACATGCAGTATAATAATGTACCGTATGCTACAATAATGTATTTTCTATGTACCCTATCTAGCTCTCCTCACAAGTGCTACACTATAATACCGTAAATTTGTCCAGAATATCTATTCTTTCCGATTCTCAGATAAACGGACACACAAGGTTCTCATTCCTAATAGGTGAAGATTTGTTTCCTGTTTGTTTAGGCTCAGCTGCGACTGTCAAACAAAGCACTTCAATAATTAACTATGCAGTCTTATATACTGACCCTGAAAAAGGCTAACTTTGTCTCCTGACAGGAATATATTACTGCATTCCTATTATTACCAGCGAGGCCATGGGGTTTTCATCTTCTGTAGTCATTGAAGAGGTTTTAAAATGATAGTAGCACCAGTCTGGCGGGTACATTAATAAGAGATACTGATGCCTTGCGATGCTGTGGCCTTCTGCCTGTCACTGGATGGACTTGACTGACTTCTCACCAACTGCTGATGAATGTCTTATATCTTCTCCATCACACAAGTTTCAACAATGTTAAAGGTGCTATTTTCCACCTATAAACAGAGCAGTACAACACGGAGCCTCAGCTATCGCTACAGCAGAAGCTAAATAGAAGAGTGTGAATTGGTTTACACATGTACAGGTAATGCATGAATAGCAACACAACATACATACAGTACACCATTTTTTTAATAGGTTTATTTGATATGCCATACACAAATCAGGCACAATATAATTTTTTCTCTTTTTATAAATATTATTTGCCAGTTGGTTGTCAAATTATTTAAATAAGCCTTATAGCTTGGGGGACACTGTGTTCTGTTCTCTTAAATATTAATACAGAAGGTGTGCTGTGTGTGTGTGTGGGCGTTCTTGTGTGTGTGTTTGCTAAGCAGAATTCAATAGTGTGCATGTGCGCACAAAAGCATACAATTGCATCTGTGTTATCATGATTGTTAGTAAATATATTTGTGTAAACGTGAGGTTGTTGCTTCATCGTTACACAGAGGCACAGATACAGAGAGCCCCCTCAGACTGCTTATACCTTCTACTGATACAAAATGTTCTTTCTTCAAGCATATCCAACCTGGGCTCCTCTGAGAACATGGCATAGATGTTTTGAGTTGATTGCTTTTACTCTGGTATATTTATATGGTTTCTCTAAAAGCACAGGAGACGGGGCGAAGTGGGAAATCACAACGTTGGCTATACGAGAGATGTCTAAATCTCCAATATACTGTATGAAATTATAAAAACCATGTTGATCCATGAGATGGTCTCATTTTTAGAGTCTGTCCAGACAGGTTATGACTTACTCTGAAGTACAGTGTGAAAGCACTTCTCTCCTTTATAGCAGTCTTATCAAAAGGTGGTTTATTTCAATAGAGATATTTCCAGAAAGTGCCGTAAGCCTTTGAACATAGTTCCCTTGTGTTCTTCCAAATATTTGCTTTAATTATTTCACTAGTAGCAGTGGTGAATAACCTTGAGTTCAGGGTGAGGCAACCACAAATCTCCTGATTTTATCCCCTTATGGGATGTGTTAGTGTCGTATTGTACTTTGGGCAAGGTTGCTCCCTGCCAAGCTACAGTACAGTGGTACCTACAGTACATTGTTGCAGCATTAGCTGCATTTGATTTATTTTAACCGGTAAATCTGGATGGATGAAAGTTAGGAAAGGTGATTAGGCATATTTTGTACAGCATTATTAGTGTTTCCATGTGATCACTTTGGAGCCACATGGTCTACCCCAAACTGTTTAACAAACGAGGCAGCCGACTGGCAATTACACAGCCTTTAGGCCACGGGAAAGTATCGTAACAAATGTTCATGTTTACATAGGCCTCATTTGAACAAATGAATATGGCTCAACGTCAGTGTTTGGAACACCTGCTTACCATTTCAGAGACAACTCTGGAAACACAACCACTTCAGAACTGACACTGTAGTGTAGACTATAGAGTGTGCTTCTGGCATTTCGACGCGCCAAACTTCACTGCGCCGCCATGCCATGCCAATTCTCATAAAATCTCCCAGAAAGCTGGAGGAGTCAGCAGCCATCACGCTTGCATGATGGTTCTCTCCCACACACATCCACACATTTCTCTCACCAGGGAAACATTATTCGCAGCTCCACCGCAGCACCAGCACTCGATAACACTGAAATATGCTCGGCGGCAGCCTTTATGCAGCCCTACTAATTTGCTCAGTGCGAGTACATGGGAGAGGGAAGGTAGAGGCCGGGGGGTGGGGGGGGGGGGGGGGGGATTAGGGGCTAGCCAAGGGGATAGGTGAGACGGCGGTGTTGCCAGTGTTTGTGGGTTCAGCGTGCAGATAATTAGGGTTGAGGGCGGACAGCTCCCTGCAGGGCCTATCACAGCTCCTCTTTCGCACAGAGCTGAGCTACAAGAGCTGTTCATTTCCAGAAAGTGGCATCGCAGCAGGCACAGAGGGAAGAGGCTCTCCGGGAAGTGGGCTGGGTTGTACCACCAAAATGAAGGGGGGGAAGGCCGTACAGAAGGAGGTGTATTTCTGCAGTTAACTTTGAGAACTGCAGGTAAACTTACTTGACCAATAGGCACCTCCGTGTAGGCTAGGCAACCCCGTGGAGGATTGTTTCAAGCGCTCGTCAGTGCAACAGAAAGTTCAGCTCAAGTGTTTTTTATTTTTATAAATATAGCGAGGGGATGAAATCCTTTGCACTGCATTGTGTACCAACTCAGTGCCTTTACTGTGTTCGCTGTACCGGTGTTGCGTGCTCTTGTGTTTATTTGGCGTGTTTTGTTCGTTTCTTGTTTTTTTTTTCTCCCTTATTTCAAGTGCGTCGCAATCACAGTCGGGTCGGGTGGAGACGTCGGGTGGGCGAGCGAGGCAGATGGGTGTAAACGCGCGGCTCCCTCATTTCACACTTTTGCATTGTTCTGCCTGAGAAAAGAAAGCAAGATCTCCGTGCCCTGCTGCTGCACATATTCCTTGCTCCCTATGCAGCAGTTCTTTTCCTTCACTCTTAAACCAAGGGAGCCCTCTTTATTTCCAGCATCTGTGCCGTGATGAGAAACACCGCCTAACTAGGCCACTGCATAATCAGCACGAGCAACACAGAGACGTAGAGAGGAGGCAGTTCGCCAGGGAACGCCCACCCAACGTATTAACTGCTGACAAAAGTAATTTGGCAAGTAAATATTATCGTTCTAAGGGGTTTCATTATTGAAAATGTGTTGATTTATGAGCGCCTATACCGGAATAGCCCGCGGGCTGCGGTAGGTGAGGTGGGTTCACGTCTCATTTTGAGGATGATGACTGGAGCTGCATTGTTGTGCGACTGACAATGAACTCTACCGTTATTCTTTGGTCTGTATGTGTGCGCGGGACCCCTGTGGCTGTTGCGTTTGTCTGGTATTCAGCATTCCCTGCCTGCACCTGACTCACTCTTTTCCCCCTTCACTGTGGCATTATTACACTCTGGTGAAAGCCGGATTTATATCTCAAGTTGTCTTTGTTTGTTTCGCACTCGCATTTATAAGTGGGACCGACAACATACCTTTTATGCTATTCATTCAGAGTGGCGGTTCCATTTCAAGATGCTTTTGGGGGAATTGGAAGATCCTTTCAGGTTTTAGAAATAAACATAGCGCTTAATAATAAAACGTGCATGTATTTCATGCTACAGAACTACATCTATGTGTTTGCGTAAATACGTGTGTGTGTGTGTGTGTGTGTGTGTGTGTGCACGACCAGGATTATTGTGAGTATTGGGAACCCCCACCCCTCATGCACGCGCTCACACACACACACACACACACACACACACACACACACACACACACACACACACACGCGCACGCACGCACACACTCCCTTTGCTAGAGCCGCTTTAGAATACACATTATAAGTGGAACGGAGATGTTTATCCAACAAAACGCTGTTTCTCTCCCCCCCCCCCACTCTCCCCCTCCAGTGTGGAGCACGACTTTCGTCTGCAGGAGGGCCAGGTAGTTCGCACATGGAAGGTAGGCGACCCTCCAGAGGATCTGCCTCAGACCAGCGCCTCCCAGCCCACGACCCCCCACCAGCATCAGGACTCTCCTCAGACCACGAGGCCACCCGCTACCACCAAGAAGAACAGGAAGAAGTGCTTCTGGTTCCTCTGAGCGCTGAAGGAGGGAGAGAGGGGGGGGGGAGAGAGAGAGAGAGAGAGAGGGGGGGGGGGGAGAGAGAGAGAGGGGGGGGGGAGGGGAGTATTTCCACACTGGAACTGCACAGTACGTCTTTCTCACACGAAGACAAACTGTGTATAGGCGCGCGCTACGGGAGGCCGCCCGGACGGATAACGGAGGGGTGGATATTGCTGGACGAGAGCGGACGGAATGGGACACATGTGTGCCGTTAACAGCGCGGGGGAAAAAAGCCCACCTTCAGCACCTACAGCACACCGGTCTGTTAGCCCAGCCGCTCTGTGCAGGGAGCGAAGAAGTCCTGAGGTGGAATAAAAGCCCAAGTTTAGTCCACTGACTCACAGTTAAGACACAATTAAAAGAGAAGGAGAATATTATAGCAGTCTGCGGTGGAGGTGGAGAGGGCTATAGAGGGGAAGCGAGAGAGCAAAATAACAGTGTGTACTAATAGAGGAGAGGGAGAGATGTGTGGAGAGAGGACCGAAGTCGATTTATCTTCACTAATGGACTAATGAGGGTCAGTACACCAGCTTTTATATTCAGTTTCAAAAAAATCTATTATTATGACCTGCATTTAAAACTTTTAATATAATTGATGACAGTACTACACATTCTTCGACAGACATGCACGCACACACACACACACAAACGGCAAACACACACATATATACACAAGTATATAAAAAATATATTAAAAAAGAGAGAAAAAGAGAGTATAATGAACTATATGAATCAGGACTGTTCTGCTTGGATGCTATATTTCAGATATGGATTACTGCTCTATAAAAGTATTTTACCACAGCTGTGTGTGTTGTCATTCTGGGTTTAGTAGTGCTGCAGTAACTTTCATGAAAATATCTTTGTTGGCTTTAAGAGCAGCTAGGCCTGTTGACCGCCAGCAAAAATGCGTGCTAACATTGTGCCGAACAGCGCAGGGAAAAGGATACAGTGCATCATGCTTAACCTGCTCTCCTGGTCACAGGCCACATTTCAAGAAATGTAAGGTGTAGTAAGCAATTGTACGGTTTTAAAATGTTTTGCCAGATTCACCAAATATCTCTGCAGTCTGCTAACTTGCCTTTTGTGATAAACAATCAATACTGTACTTCTAGACAGCCCTGGCTATGTAAATAGGAACATAAAGATAGTGGTGCAGACAGCACACAACAACAATATTATAGCCTTCGCAATGTCTTTCCAGTGTGCACGGTGGAGCTTCTGAGAGAGCCCCCTATGGAATTGAGGGGAGAGGTGTTAAATCAACAAGCTTTCTAATGACGTATTATGCCTTTAAGACTTGGCTGCTTAAAAACTGAGGAGACACATAAACATGTGTCTCCTCAGTTTTTAAGGTTCACACTTAGTCAGCTGCAACCGTCTGAGGTTCTTTGACATTCTGACACATTTAATTATAAAGGAAAAAAGGAAAATGTTTTTCCTTTTTGCCTGCTTGTAGGCCTACCACTGGAACCATATTTTCCACAGGAGAGACAGAAAAAGAGGCAAAATATTTGTTTATTCTGCATGGAACAATTGGGTCTTCGACAGAGAGTTGGCATTTCAGGTGGAAGCTCACACATCTAAAAGTTCAGGGGGTGTAGTGTGAACTTTGATCAGCCTTCAGCCGCATGTTCCTGGGTGTCAATAGACGCCGTAGTGTACTTGGCAGTTGGCAGAAAATTTAACGGATGTTCCTGCCAAGTTTTATTGTAGGGTGTTTAAGACATGGATCTATGAACACGCAAATATGGACACACACAAACACAAACACACATCAACCTGTAATTCAGTTGAACAGTGGCTCCACGCTTGCTCAAATGAACCATGCCTCTTGCTGCGCTCCACTGAGGTGTAAAAGTGGAAAAGCCTTTTATAACACAAAAATAGGCATGGGCACGCAGGTATACGCAGACGCACTTACTTCTGTGCATTTTCGTCTATATAATCATATAAGCGCAAACAGCACGCACAAACTCGTGAAATCGCAAAGCCCCCACATTTACACTTCACACACAGTATCACATACCTAACATATTGTTCGCAGACGAACGCAATGTATCATCACCCTGGCAGTTGTTCATCTCCCACATAACCAGGCCCTCCTAGCTGTGTGTATGTGCATGCTCTGCGCCACGCTCAGAGCTGTGTAGAGTTGTCAGTCATTAATCCGCTACAGCATGGCCTGTAATCCCGATGACAGAGCGAAGTGGGCTCACGGAGAGCTAGGAGGATCTAAGCCCGGCCTGGAGAGAGGAACAAAGGCACAAGAGATGACTGGCTACGAATACATAAAGAAGGCCTGGGGTGGGGGTTGGAGGGAGTGCTGGGGTGATGTAGGTAACTATTTTGTCAGCAGCACTGCAGCACTATTCAGGAGAGTTGGCACCGAAAAAGAATAGGAAGGCTATATACGCAAGATAACCTGGGGGCTGTGGGCTGTGATCCAGAAATTGGATGTGCTCTGATCGTGGTCAGAGCCACTGCCCGGGGACACCCCCCAAGGGCAGTGGTCCACAAACTGCTGACCCATGACACTCCAAATAAAAGTGACCCGTTAATTGTGATCCCCCTCTCCTCAATCATTTGATCACTTATTTTTATGTATAAAAAAAAAATAAAGAAATGCACAGTAAAAAAAAAAAACATTCAGGCATAATGTGTGTGCATGTTATTCAAATGCTTCTTTGCAACCTCCCTAGAGGTCATGGCCCTCAGTTTGAAAACAACCTCCTTTGGGGTCATGGCCTTCAGTTTGAAAACTACCTCCCTAGGGGTCATGGCCTTCAGTTTGAGAACAACCTCCCTAGGGGTCATGGCCTAGGGACGGTAAAATAGGTTTAGACCTATTTTCGAAACATGGAGGGTCATAATCGGCTAACACAATTCAAGGCAACATCGCTAACTGGGTCTTCTGAAAGAGGGAGGATAACTATGTCTGGAGGCATCAAGAAGCATGCATAATAGTCCTGTAAAAACAACTACAACTGCCCCTGCATGCTAAGAGGAAACGCCAAAGCTAATACTGCATGAGTCATTGAGCTTATGCTGCTGTAGAGATCCGAGGTTTCACTTCACCACATCAGGCAATAAAAGAGGTCATTTAACAGTCAATCTGTGACGAGTCAGTTGCTAAATACAGACCCAGTGCTTCTACTGTATATAGCACTTATTGATGTTTTACAATTTAAACAAAAAGTTCATATGCGTGTGCAAGCATTTCCACCTTTACTAAATGACATTGCTTAAATAATAACATCAACATTGTATTCTATATCATAGAGAAACTGTGAATAATAAATGTATACGTCCCCATCTCAAGATGCCCTGCTGAGATTTCGAGACTACTCAGCCACAGATTGGATTAATAAAATATGAGCCAAATTCCCCCATGTTACCACTGCCAACAATGCAAGGAGGCCATGGTATTAATTGGACATACAGTTCTGGCCCAGAGAATAGGTTTCTGTACATCCAATTGGCCATACAACTCTGATATTCAGTTATATTTCTGCAACTAATTTGATAAAGGCATTTCTATCAAGTGTAATGTTTCTACTGTATATAGGGGCTTTAATAATATACCATATTGATCTGACCAATAGGACATTTAAATTAGAATGTACCGTATCAACAAAATTAAACATGTACACAGACAATATATTCTGCATTGAAAACTGGTCTATACTGTATAGAACATCAAACACATCAATGGAAACAGAGTACAATGAGTTTATGAAAATAAGTAAGCAGTAAGGAATTTTGAACAAAACAATATATATTTTGGAGCGTTCATTCCTAACCCGCTGGGCCAGTCAAGGTGTTGAGGAAGTTTGACAATTATTTTCCAGGGAATTAGCAAGCATTTGATAGATTTTTTTTAACATCAAAGTCTAGCTCTCTGTGGACATGTGAGATAACTTTGAAGTGTTGTAACTGCTTTTCTTTGTTATGCTTTCACCCGGAATGTTTTCTTCTCTAAAGCCCTGAAGATTAGAATATGGCATCAATGCACCTATCTTTTCTAATCTTGAATTGGAAGAGTATGTGGACATTAAACCTTTAAACCTTAAGATAACCTTTTCGGAAAGCAGAACATTTAATGGAATTGTCTTGTTAAGCAGTGTTAGTTTATATGGAAATCTATTTTCATTCATATCAGTAAGAAAATATATTTTGCTCAGGCCATTGTTCAACATTTGGGTAGTTACAGTGCATAAGGCAGCTCTTTGTTTTGTGACCAATTTAATTAGTTTGAAGTCTCAGGGGTGATTTGTAACAAGACCATGTGCTTCTCTGTTTATTCTTGGCAGTATCATATCAGCAGCGTACAGAAGTTCTTTAAAAAGGATATTGATACCTATAATTGAAGTTCATTACTAGAGGCTCTTTGAACACCATGGAATATGCATCACATTATTCTGATCCTCATGTAATTGCCATGCTCATAGTAGGTCTCTAGTGACATCATTTTATTACTAGTCCTGTAGCATTAATTAGACCTACCATGCCTCAAGAACATCATCATTGTAAAAGCAGCTATATAGTACAAGTATATGTGAACCCCTTCACACAAATTGATTTAGTCTGCTGACATTTATTTAGTTACATTTATAAAATAAAATACAATTTGATTAGATACGATACGATTAGATTAGAGGATTCATAAACTATAAAGTTAACTTTTCATACATGATCATAGCTATTAATAATACCGGCAACTTAAGATATTAAATGTGTTGTTTTGTTCCTAATGAAAATATAGTGTAGTGGCTGTGTGGCGACAAAGCATGGATGACTTAGCTTCAGTTTAATTTTGCCATGAGAATCAGTCTGGAAAGGCTCGGAATCATTTTGAATGTGTCAGTAGCAACTGAACTCTCCAATCAGCGTCGTGTTTATAGCTATATGGGCGTGGTTTAGGTGTGCCGACCACGGTGCCGACAGCGAAAACGACCAGATGATTCATCCAATCAACTGCCAATTATTTTTTAGAAAGTACAGCCATTCACAAACAGTTTCAATGTACGGCTCCCCAGATGGACTTGTGACAACAATTCCTCTGGCATGTCAGGTTATGGATGACTGGAAACTGCTGCAGACACACTGTGGGAGCCAGAACACCATCCTATACTATGCAGTTCCAGTTACCACCAGAGGGGGTGCCACAAGTGTGTATGCCTCGTAAACTAGAAGATGTGCAGTTCCTGAAGAAACTCCATGGGCTAGTTAAACCCCAGACTGTTTTGTTTCTATGCTGAAAGTAGCAATTTATATAATTAAACTTAACACAAAAATTAAGGACATTTGTGTTTAGTAGATTATGTATTTGTTGTAACAATGCTTCTTGGCAATACATATTGGAAAGCCTGATTATTTCCCTATAAGTAATAAGCATTTGTGGTATGAGCAGCGGAGCTGAGTATTTGGGCTGCTCGCATGAAAAATGTGCCAAATTTTCTCTGACAATGCCAGACAGCTTTTCTTTTCTTTGCTTTTGGCTCTTGTTTGGTGGATTGGATGATTGACGTCTGAAAAAACAAGACACATTGGCAATTTAACAATTAATTAATTGAACAAACAGGAGCGTCAGTAGCGTGTGGAAGAACGACACACAGCCTGGCACCTCCCCCTCATGCTGGTCACCATGGTCACACACTGCTGTGGGATGGCATCCCATTCTTCAACCAGTATTCATCACAAGTCAGCCAACGTGGTTGTGTTGGTCACTCTGGCACCAACAGCATGCCCAAGCTGATCCCACAAGTGTTCACAAATGTCCTTCCTTTTTGTACGTAATTAAAAATTCTCAAATTATCCAATCATCCAATTTAAAGCCACAGACAGGCCTACATGTAGCATCCTTTAAAGCATGAAGATTCAGATGGCATTACAGTATGTTATTGCAAATGGTTTTGAAGGGTGAAGTTTGCATGCAGTAGTCTCACAGAGCCAGCCTACCGTACTAGCATAAACTATGGGATAAAGTATTGGCAGGCTGAGACCTTATATAAAAATACTACATCTCACATGTACAGTTCAGCACGAGTCACTTACAACGTTAGGTGATGCTAATGCATGGAGGAGACTGGGAATACACACTGTTGTTGTGTGATGTTTGACCTTTGTCAAACCACATGGCCCCCATGTGCACTTAGGTAGAATGGCAGTGCTTTTGCTGAATGTAGTTTGGTGGTTAAGAACACTTGCCATTGTGTGTCCCTCAAACAAATCTGCTCTGGTTTAATAATTTACTTTCCAATTCATATATTTTAATAGTTTTTGTTTCTTTTGATTTTCAACATTAGTTGAAAATCAAAGCCTGTCTCTCAGTATCACTTTTCAAGTTGTACTGAGGATAAAACATATCAATCATGTAAAAACCTAAAGTATATAAAGGCTGTGGCAGACTGGCAGTGTTATTGTATGAATTAATAAGAATATGAATACGTTTTATTCTTATTATGTGTACAATTTTGCAATAGGAATTCCACTGAGGTATTGTGTGCAAATACACACTTTATGTGAATTCTCCAAAAATGTGAGCTTTTCAAATACTTGAGATAAGGCTGTGTAATGATACCATACTGTCTAAGACATCGTATGTCTTTAAAGTGAATATAAAGCTTTGGCCTTTCTGCTTTGCATGCCGCATGGTGAATCACCATGTGTGTCCGTCCTTTCCGCCTGGGTAGATGTAAATCCTCCTTTCTCCTCATCCTCCTCTTCGGCTAGTTTGATTTCAGTGCATCACTGAGAGAGAATTTCAGACTGGCTTACATGTTTGTCCTTGTATGCTGGAACATTCATTTGAAAGACAGATGAATTGGGTCGACACCAAACACTGTGACTATGTGTTGTCTGCATAATGTAAGGAAATAGGCCCTCTGCTCACCTACTGTATCAGAGCATCTGATTTAGCATATGAGTACTAGTGTGGGCAAAGGTGGAATTTCAGTGATGTACAAAGAGCAAGAGAAAGGTGTAATTTACAATTTAGTAAACACCCAGGTGCATTGTACTGGTACCAAGCCATATTCATTCACCAGCTGCAATCCGCGTGTGTTTATTGATCTTTAAAATTAAACAAATGAGATTAGGTACGCCCAAACTCTGATGAATGTTATTTGTGAGTTTATTCTGGTCTACTGGTTACTGCATGTGACACAAACACCGCACTAATCCCCTCCAACACATTTTCAAACATAGCTGCATCCACTGGCACAGGTCTAGCGAGCTGAATATAGATAGCTCAAAATGGCTAAAAAGGGAAAGTTGATGCCAAAGGCGGCAAATGAGGTTGGAGAGAGGAGACAGAATCCCTCTGAACTGAAGGCAAAGGAAAATGTGTGCCTTACTTGTTCATGATGCCAGTTGAGGCAAACTTAACACAGAGGAGCTGGAGCGTTTGGAAACATCTGTGTGGTAAAAATCTACTCATCCACCCTTAGTCCAACATTACAGTAACAATTTCTGTATCCATTTTGAAACTAGTCAATCATCTTTGCCAAGGACTACGAACAGCCTCTCCTTATACACCAGTATGAGGCTATAGCACTGCACTAAATAAACAGCAATGATAGTACTGTGTGTTTTCATATATAGGTGCTAGGCTGAGATATAGGTCAGCAGCACACTGTATAATGTGCCACATGCATCTTGATAGGAAAAACAATGTTGTTATCCTTCCTGACAAAACTCCCAGCAGAAACACTGTCGAGAAAATAATATGCTGCATTACTGTATGAATTTATTAGGAGCATGGTATAGTAGTCTATACCACGCCTAGTCTAAGTGGTTTAGTCTAAGTGGTCTGGGTGTTTGACCCCTAGCTGAAAGGTCGTGGGTTCAACCATTGTGGAACTGCATTCTGACATAATTGCACAAAGGTTTATGCACATTAAACGGATTACACATATTCAAGATTATGAACATACTGTATTTTATTCTAAATCTGGGACAGGAAAATCACTTAGCTTGGGGTGTTCAGGCCCACAATGACATCCTAACCCTTGGAGGAACAAATGTATTTTACAGACAAAATATAGATTTCTGAAGATGAGGTAATTAAATATATTAGCCTAATACACCACACAATAGCAGACGGAGCAGCTATGACTATGGGCTGCAACACCTGCAAGGCAGACCGTCGGGCCCATATAGGCTAAGTAACATGATAGGCGTTACAGCGCACTTCCCCAATTTAGCCGTGTCGTGACGTCATCGCACGGCAAGCGGTACGTTGGAGAGGATGGGTAAACGCATACACCGATGCACGAGCTTCTTCAGGAATATTTGACTGCAGTTTCGGCGCGTCGAAACTTTCCTTTTCAGCTATGACACAACACTGCAAAAAGAGTAAAGGCTTCTGGGAAAACGTCTGAAACAACGTGACAGATCCTCAACAGGAAGGAACTAAATTCCGCAGCAATGGTGGGATTTCTGGCACTTTGGATGGGTTTTATTTTCCAACGTTGTCAGGCAATAATCTTCACCAATGAATGGGCCATTAGGATATCCGGGGACCACGACTCTGTAGACAGGATAGCAGCGAAATATGACTTCACAAATATGGGTCAGGTGAGTGTGAAAACATAAAATAAGAGTGCATTTCCTAATGCATCACATTACATTGCCCAAATACTTTACTCTAATTTTAAACTATTCTACGCAATAGGCCAAATTAAAATCTTATTTTACATGGCACATACTGTATGGGTGTATCACGTCACTGGTAAACATTACTGTGTAAATTACAAGCCTGTCTGGATGTGAGAATGGAAGCTAGAAGACCTTCATCAGGTCAAACAGCAGTGCTATTTCAACACTTTGTCCCGCCCCCTCACCCCATCTGTGACTATCATTCAGAATGCTGTCCCTTCTGTGCACCAACTGTCAATTTAATACAAACAAAAATGTTGAACTTTAACTGGAAAAGGCGATCTTCTGGCGTTTTACTTTTAAATGTGGCCGTCATGTATATTTGCCGGTCCCTGCCAGCAAACCCTTTTTCTTTTATATAAACAGAAGGCACAGTGGTGTCATGCCCATAATGCTGATTTGATGTGCACATAATGATATGGCTAAAGCTCTATTAGGATAGTGCAAACACAAGTGCATGTTAAACTAGGGTGTTAAGCAGTAATTTCACACACTCAATTTAACTTATTTGTCCGAACACACGCACGCACACACACACACACACACACACACACACACACACACACAAGAAGTGTGCCTCATGTTTCTTTAGCCTGGAATACAATCATTGGTGTAAGGTAGCCTCTTTAATGAAAGATGTACCAACTCTAGGTTAATTATTTAACGACTGTTTAGCCCTTCACACAGGTGCAACAGCAGCTTCACCTTCACGTCAACACGACCACATTTTAAAAACTGTGTTTTTTGCCAGATCGGACATCTTGAGAATCATTACAGTTTCCGCCACAACGGAACCGCGCAATGGTCCACTGTGTCTCGCCGAGATCTTACTGCCCTCATCGCCAAGGAAACCAAGGTATTGTAACAGGACACGAGCTGTAGCCGTATCTGAGACGCTCCTGGATTATTCATTAGCTGCATGACAGCTAGTACACCCCCGCCCCCCCTCCTCAGCAAACATATGCTGCACACCTACATACGTGCACACACCACACACACACACACACACACACACACACACACGTATAACCAACCTATGCGTCACCCCAAGGTGGAGTGGCTCCAACAGCAGGAGGTGCACAGCCGAGGCAAGAGGAACTCCAGAGCCAGCCACATCTACTCCATTGACATCAAAACCAAACACGTGTCCTCCAGCCAGCCGCCCAGCCACACCCCCTCACTGTACTTCAATGACCCCCAGTGGAGCAGCCTGTGGTACATTGTAAGTCACTCTGCTTAATGTTAGCTTTGCTGCCCTGACCTAACAGGCCACCTTCTGCTGTTACGGTGCGGGGCTGGGGAACCCCTGTAAGACACACTGTAAGAGGGAGCGGGTGAGACAAGGAAGCGGGCGAGGTTATAGTTCGTCGGGAGGTTATAGTTTGTCAGGAGGTTATAGTTCGTCGGGAGGTTATAGTTCGACAGGAGGTTATAGTTCGTCGGGAGGTTATAGTTCGACAGGAGGTTATAGTTCAGCAGGAGGTTATAGTTTGTCAGGAGGTTATAGTTCGACAGGAGGTTATAGTTCAGCAGGAGGTTATAGTTTGTCAGGAGGTTATGCGATCAGGCGATCGCCGAACCAGCAGTGCTTCTACAAGACTGAGGCAAAATCCAAGGGACAGGCAGCACATAGGCAGGCAGCAAAACAAACAGCAGGCTCGGGGTGCGCGAGGGACCACCGCTGAACAAAGGCAAACACACACACAGACTAAATGCACACGGGCAGATTACAAGGAGAAACATCTGGGAGGAACACACAGATGGAATGAATGAGACAATCGACTAATATACCAGGGAGAGAGACAAGGGACAGGAACAAGACCAACACAGACACACACATGCAACAAAACACACCCCAGTAAGGCGTAGACTGAACATATGTAGCAGCAGACCCCTTTTATTACATGAATATTATGCCCCCTATGTAAAAATGGCAGTGTCAGATGAAACGTGTAAAAAGAACCATGTGGAATGGGTGGGCATTTCCCCGTCCCCAGCATTGCAGCAACAGCTCCAGGGGCTGCCAGTCTCACATGAACATTGAAGCGGCCTGGAGGCGAGGGTACTCTGGGAAGGGAGTGGTAGTCTCCGTTCTCGACGACGGCATCGAGTGGGAACATCCGGACCTCAAGCAAAATTACGTAAGTGCCTGGAGATACGGGGGGAAGGGGACATTACTCATAAGCAATTTGGCTGCACCGCGCTCTCAGTTTAAGAGGGCATCGCGCATGCAGACATTGCGGGCAGAGCTTTTAGGGCTGGCGGTTTGTAAAAGGTCAGCTGACAGTTTTGGAATGGCCATTAAATGTCCGGTGCACTTTGCTGTCTAGTTGACTGGTGATCAAGTCTCAATGCTTTTTGTCCGATGCAATAAAACCGGACGGCCATTGGCATTTGCTTTATGTTTCGCTACTGACTGGACGTTTTAATCCAAGGACCCAAACGCCAGCTATGACGTGAACGGCAACGACCCCGATCCTTCTCCCTTCGGAGCCAGCGACGTGAACTAGTGAGTGCTTTGCATTTCTGGGACATTCATTTACATCGCAACTGCTTTGCCGCAATCCTGTCCCCTGGCCGTCGTTTCACACTAACTAATGAATTCCTGCTTCGTCTTTTTTATAATTGCATGCATATATGAATATGCATACGCCCATTCTGAATTATGTCTCTTCACCAGTTTGATGTGAACAAAAATAGCCTATCTGCTCCTCTCATACATATGCATACAAGCACTTGTCCTTTTCTTCCCCTCTTGGAAGTCATGGGACTGAATGTGCAGGGATGGTCGCTGCAGCTGCAAACAACTCCCAGTGCATTGTGGGAATTGCTTTCCATGCCAGGATAGGAGGTGAGTCTTTGTGACAGCATGGGAGGCCAAGGAGGAAGGTTGCAAGGGCCGGTTAAAATGTAAATAGGAGCCTGGTGCAAGCTATATTATATCATAGCACATTATTATATTGTATACTGTATACGTACGCTATACATTATAGTATATGTATGTCGTCCAATGTCGCTTTGTGCATAACTACCATGCAAATCACCTTGATACCACCTACATGCTCATGTCTGCATACCAGATATATACTACACTATGTGATGTAGAGTATAAATATATACGTAGTTTGATAATAATATAATATGCTCTTAATAATAATAATATACAGTTTAACCCTGATGTAACACCGCCAAAACACGTTGGTTTTATCAGTCAAAAATGATTTACCTATCTGTATCATACAGCACATCTGTACAGTATGCAGTATATATATTTGCATTCTACATTTAAATGTGAATCATAGTTTTGGTAATGTTCCCGTAAATGGCATTATGTTTTTAAAGACACACTCCTCAATTGTGCTACAGTATATTGGCCTGAGAACCTTACCACTGTATTGATTCAGCCCCATCCCTGCATGTTCCTTTAATGATAGTCACACAGTATAACACAGTATAATACAGTACTATACAGTATAACACAGTATATTACAGTATAGTACAGTATAACACAGTATAACACAGTATTGTACAGTATAACACCGTATAATACAGTATAACACAGTATAACAGTATTGTACAGTATAATACAGTATAGTACAGTAGAGTCCAGTATAGTACAGTAAAACACATTATAGCACAGTATAATACAGTATAATACAGTAGATTACAGTAGTATAGCACCGTCATCACCCATCCGTCCCTGTGTGTGCAGGCATCCGTATGCTGGACGGTAACGTCACAGACCTGGTGGAGGCCCAGGCGCTGAGCTTCGGGCCGCAGCACATTGACATCTACTCTGCCAGCTGGGGGCCCCAGGATGATGGAGCCACCCTGGAGGGCCCGGGGCCTCTGGCCCGCCTCGCACTGCAGAGCGGCGTTCACGCAGTGAGAGAGAGGGAGGGGGGGGGAGGGGGGGGGGAGAGACAGAGAGAGAGAGAGAGAGAGAGAGAGCGAGAGAGCGAGGGTGAGATACTGAGTGTGAGAGGTCATAGATTTGTTATA